>KZ509846.1:25085-35464 GCA_002844005.1 Limosa lapponica baueri | reverse complement strand
GGACGCCGCGCGTCTCCTCGTAGATCAGCCCCGAGATGCGCTTGACGCCGCCGCGCCGAGCCAGGCGGCGGATGGCCGGCTTGGTGATGCCCTGGATGTTGTCGCGCAGCACCTTGCGGTGGCGCTTGGCGCCCCCCTTGCCGAGCCCCTTCCCGCCCTTGCCTCTACCAGACATGCTGCTCCCGCTGCCTATGCCGAGCTACACGCCGCAAACGGCCGGGCGTTAGGCTTTTATGTGTTGGGAGCCGACCTGATTGGGAACAGGGGCGGGCACGGCCGAAGGGGGCGGGGCTCGCGCTCCCCCTCCTGCGCGGGCGCGGCGGCGCCTTCGCCGCTTTCGGGCTCCTCCCCGGGGCGCCGGCCGGCTTCGCCGCCCCGTTCCCCGCCTCCGTCTAGGCCTCCGCCTCGCTCGCCTTCCCCCAGTCCCGGTGGCCCTGAAGTGACTTTTACCCGGCATTTTCACTTCCCGGCAGGGCGGCGGCGCACAGTCATCCCTTTTGCGATGGGCTGAGCGCGCCCATGGGAAGGGAACCGGTGGCCTTAAGGCCCCCAAGGGCTCGTGCTAAGGTCATGCTGACCAGAACTCAACACTTCTGAGGTCACATATCAAGAACTCGATGGTAGGATTGAGAACCGGCAGCTAAATGTATGAACTAATAGTTCGCCTTGGTGGCCTTTTGCTATCATTTGCCTTATGCTGCGAAGCATCAGGAAAATCACATTTATGCCTTCACCTCAGCCCAGAAAGAAGTGTACGTGTTTTTCTAGGAGCTTGATATGCCTGATTCTCAAACTATTGCAGCACTGGGGAGTCTGCAAACTGGAGTTCAGCGTAGGACTGGAGAAGGCCCTTTATTTGCTACCTTGTTTCTGGAATGTTGCTTCATATTAAGTCCCAGACGTCCTGGTCACATTAAAAAAGCATTATGTTTCTATTTAGATCACTCATAGTAGCTGGACGAGAACTAGTCATGCATGTCAAATGCACAATAGAAATGGCTACATCAGCTATGTACTTGTGTACCTCCATGTTTTCAAAGGCCTTACATCATTCTGAGTATATTCTTTCTTTCATGTAATATGTTTTCCTCTCACGAGTGTGCAGTACCAGTGACAAGATTTCTCTTTATAATTTTCGTACAACTTCATGAGTCTGAAAATCAGTCATTGTGACTGTTAAAAACACATCTAATTTCTCCTGGCTATCCTTGCAGTCTTCCTTTTTGTAGTTTAGGGCCTACTGGGGCTATGAGATTAGCATAATTCCAACATGGAGGTTTTGCCAGTGCTCATGGCCAAATGTATGCATCATTATCCACGCAGAGACAGAGGAGATCCTTTCAAGATGAAGAGGTCAGGGAGATCTTTGTGAACTCTGACAACCTTTTGTCTTTGGCATTTGGTTCTCCCTCAGTCACAGTGACGCCAGGAGGAAAGGTCTGTGTGAGTGATGGGATCTAAAAATATAATGGTGAGGTAATTTTTTCTCAGTATCTTTCAGTTCTGATATTTTATATAGGAATGTCACTGCCTGGCACCGCCTGATTTCTTTTTCTTTGTTCTTTCAAATGGCTTGTCATTCCCTTTGCTTCAAATATACTCTCTTCACCTCTCTTCAGCTACAGGAAAGGAGGTGCAGTTCACTCTCTATGCTGGTTGCCATTTTGTCCCACTTCATCTACACCATAGAAATCATGTTTTCCAGCACCATTTTGTAACACACGCACACACTGAGGACACTTAACTGTATATAAATGAGATTCTCCTCTATGAAAGGGATACACACCATGTAGTATACATGTCCATCACCCATTTGTCCACTTTCCCCTGTACCTGTTCTTCAGCCTTTTATAATTTCTCATGTTGAAGCCACATCCTAAAACATGAAAAATGAGAGCTGCTATATGCAGAGAAAGCAATCAATCAACACACAGGAGAAAAATTCATTCAAATGTTCTTCTATTCAAAGACATTCTCCTGACCTGGTTAGTCCCTAGCCTACAAATCACTAGGACCCAAGGCATAATTTTGATGAAATATCAGTTATTGTTTTTACACACTTATTTTACTGGCCCCTGTCAGAGATGGGATATTGGCCCAGATGGAAATTTCCTGTGAATTACTTCATTCTTCCAGTTTTATGTTCATAGGTCTCTGTCCAGAATGCAATTCAAAGCACAGCACAATCTCAAGGTTGTCCCACTCATATTGCCCATTCATTCGTCCCTATTCTGGATCCCTGCTGATATTCCTAACTGCAGAAATAAGTTCTACTACTACACTCTATATTCTTCCTCTGTCCTCTCCCAGAGTTAGGGCTTGTGCCCCCCCAGTAATAGCCCAATAGGTCATAAGCTAGTGTCTCCTTCAGCACTCAAGAGACCATAACCAGGCAACAAAAAAAACTCGAAACAATCCAAACCAGAGCTAAGAAAATTCACCATGTTAGGAGAGTAATCACATGTTGCAAAATGAAGAAAAAAAAACCACAAAACAAACAAACCAACAAAAAACAACCCACTCACCCTGAAACAGTTTTCAAGTATAAGAACCTTTTCATTAGTGTCAAATGCAAACAAATATTCCTGTCCTCATTCACTGTTGTTGCTCACAGTGGTAACCCTTGAAAGCCTTTGCATGTACTCAACATGCCAAGGCCTGTCTTATTCTAAAGAATTAATAAGAAAAGCAGAGATTATAACTTTGCCTCCACTTAAGTTTTTGTTCAACTGTTGAGCGTAAACCCTTTTTTGGTCTTTTTTTTTTTTCTTTTTTCTTTCCTTCGCTGCACCCCCTCTCCCTCCCGGGAAGATGTTTGTATAAATGAACATGCATTAAATCCGGACAGTTAGTATCAGAATTACTCAAATGTTTACCTTTGTGTTCAGCAGGTGCTTTTCTCAACACCTTTGGGTAATTTGGACTATTAAGTTTCCTTTCTTGTAGGTGCCTCCTATTGCAGTTTGGGTAAACCCATAAACCCAGCTGATTTCTTTTTACTTACCACCTTTAAATAGCGGGACACAGGGTGGTCCCTTCTCCTAGCTGCTCAGTGCTGCCTTGTGTGCTGATCTAGTTAACCAAGGAAGTAAATGTAAAATGTTACAAACTACTAACCTCAAACAGCACACAAAAGTTAGACTTGTTACTCTACTCCTCATTTCATGCACAAAGCAACCAAAACTTGATTGCATTTTTAGTGTCCAAACCAGAAAAACACCATGTCAGGAAGACCAAGATTTAGACTTAATATACTTAACATGGAATCCAATCCTTCTTCCTGGAATCAGTTCATACAAGGCAGGCTGCAGGCAAAATAGGTAAAATATATTCTTCTTGAATGTGCCTACACTACTGTATACACACACTTTCTTGAGCCTGTGAAGCCAGATTCCTGACTTCCTAACTGTCTGATAGCAGGAGCGCTGAGTGACTGGCCTCATACATATATTGTGGGGAAATCTGGGCACCAGCCGGCCCTTCCACTGTCCCTGGCAGTCTGGATGACATCCTCACCAGGGACAGTGCCGCTCTGGCACCAGCCCACGGACTGCACAGCTGCAAAGCACGTACTGTAAAAAAACATAAGCTACAGCACAGCACCCTTGTGTACTGAACAACTCTTCAATACCTTTTTGATCCCTTCTATGAGAAGGCAGCCAGCCTATATTACTGGCACCCAAGCGCTGCCTCGCCATACTCCTGCTCTAGAAAGATGGCACAAACTGTGCCAGTACCTGCTGGGGACAGTACCTGCTTCACCCCCACACCTCTGAGGAAAACCGGCAAGGCAGCATCACTTAATGAGAGCACCTTCACATGCTGTGTGACACAGTGCTTTGGCTGTCATTGATAGAAGAAATGCAGCCTACACAGTCTCTGAGTGCCACCATCACTGCCTGTGTGGCAAAAAAATACATTGCCTGCCAACCCAAATGTACCTGGAAGCCTGTCACATCATCACCTGGGGTGTCACCAGCCAGGGAGATGGTGGATTGCAAAGCAGCTGTGCATGCCCAAGGACACTTTGTCCTTCCACAGGTACCAAACATGGCTCTGGCTGGAGGGAGCATGTGGATTGGTCACATTGCTCCCTCCGTCTCACCAGCATTCACAGGGAGCACTCGCACACAAATAGGAAAGTGGAGGGCAGAAATCATGCAGAAGACCTGGGGTCTCATTGGGAGGAAAAGCGGGTTGCTCAGCATTGGTCTCTGTGAGCAATGCTTCTCTGTGCAGCCAGGCTTCAGGGCTGATGGAGAGCCTGCTCTGAAAGGACAGTGTGGTGGCATCTTTCCTTCATGGAATTCACTATCAAACGCAGCTGAAAGACAGGCACTGTTGATTCAGGAGGAGATGATTTCTTTGGGGAGCCATGGTTGATGGAGCTTCTGTTAATGCTGTTTAACTTTCATGGACAGTTTGTCTCAGGCCTGAGGTCCTCATTTGCTGGTTGATGACTATATTCAAAGCATGCCAGTGTGGTCCAGAAGACAGTTTGTCAAGTGCCTTAGGTTAGTTTTAGAAGACCAGAGTACTTTGAGACATACATAATGCTGTTCTTTGGTATCTGACTGACAGTGAGGATCTTTTCTTTGCCTGTGTGTGAAAAAAGTAAAAATGTGTTAACCTGGTAAACTCCTGTACAGTAGAGAATAAAGTGAATCTTTTTTTTCCTCATTAGCTGTTCTGAGGAGGATTTTGGCCCCCTGCATTTTTGCTGGGTTTTTCTCTCCTTCCCAGGAAGGGCATCCTTCCCAGCGCCTCCTAACTATGGACGTATCCAGGTTTTGGACTATAGGTTTTCAATTGCCAAATGACATGCCATGGCAATGATGAAGGGAGGCCACAATAGGTGCCCCAACCCTTAACCAAGAGTACAGGGAGGAGTTTGCAACATTCCAGGAAGCTGAGTCTACGGGGACAGTCATCCATTGCCCTACCCTATTTGTCCTGCCCACTATAGATGTTCAGCCATACACTGGATTTAACAGGCCTTGTGTGGCCTCATTTACACTAAGGAGTCTTAACAACAGCAGGAGCAGCAACATTAGTATTATGTAGGCTGAGACTTGTTTGCTGAACTGCAATGAGTTTGTAGTTTGGTAGGTACCACTTTAAAATTGCTTGGCTAAGGGTTAAAAGCTGTTAAACTGTGCTGGCTGGTTTGATCACACGAGTTATTACATTTGTAACTCAGATGAAGGATGAAGTCACTGAGGGCAAGACAGACATGGGTGTAACACTGTAATAAGAGTGTAATCACTGTTGCAGGGAGTATTTACACCTCTTTCCTGTGGAACTTGTATGCGGGAGGGCAGCACATAACGTAAAGGCTCTCACCTAAATCTCTCTGGAAATTGTCACTTGAAGGAAGGAGAGGGTCTGTGGTGCACAGGCAAATCAGCTGTACTTGCTCCAGCTGTCTAGGAACGACTGACCACAGCGCTCACCTACAGCAGGTAGAGCAGCCCATTAGCCACATCTATGTGGCTAGCTCTCATGCTAATGCCTCCTAACAAAATTGCTTGAGAAGAACTACTGTGCCACCTCTCATTATTGCAAAAATATCTAAATATAACCCAGAGCTCATTTTCTTAAGAACAAGTACCGGCAGGTCCTAAACTAGAGATGGGAATGTTTGATAGCTCTCGGGTGCAGTGCCAGCACTTGGCTGTGGTTCATGTGTCTCCTTGCTTATGCCAAGAGGTCTTAATAGATAACTGCAAAAGTTGTACAGATCTAGGTATCTGAAGGGAAGTGGCTTGCAGGGTTCAAATTGCAATCTTATGCAGCTTCATGATGTAATGTGGCCTGCTGGGGTGCCCATGAGGTGAGAAGGATTGAAGGCATTCAAATTTCGTAGACATTACAGTGATGCTTTCCCTAAAAGTAACTCTGGAGATCCTGATATCACTTCCCTCCTCTTTTAATGAATGATGAAGTCTACCTCCCTCCAATCTCATTGGGAAAGCCAAACTGCTTGTGAGAGGCTACGTGTCACCTTCTTCATGAAGTCTTTCTACAATGTCCTAGACCTAAATCAGGCTTATTTCCTTTCCTCATTTGCTCAGCTGGAGGTGAAACTGCCATTCCTGCCTTTTATGTAATCCTTCACTACACTTTTTCTTTGCCTGAGTACATCTGTCCATTCCTTCTAAACTGTCTGTTCTGACTGCAGAAGAAACTGTATTTAAAATTGTCAAATGCACCTTAGCTTTCCAAAATTTTGTTCCTGCATGTATTTCTTTCATGTAGAGAAGAACATGTGTTCCCAGCAGCAATTGTACATCACTAAAGTTATTTTATGTCTTTGCTGCAAAGCCATTAATAAGGAAAGATCAGGGCTTCTCTCTGTGTCATGAAATTTCTGAAGTTACTTCAATGTATTTTAAGATAGTAGACTGTAACTGTTGGAGATCAGAAGCTGCTACATGTATTATTAGCTATCCCTGTTGGGAAAGGGGAGAGGGTAGCAACTGCTGGGAGAAAAGCCAGGCAGACAACTGGGATGGTGACCATTTTAGCCACCTCAATTTCAGCCACCAATAAATGTGAATCAACACTGTGAAGCCAGAACTGAGGGCTGAAGTACTTAAATCTCCTCCAGTGAAGGTTACTGAAGTAAATGTGTATGAGTTCAAAATAAAAAGAGTAGGCAACGTGAGTTTTCATTTTGCTGACATGTCACTCATAGCCTACACTTTTCCTCTCTCTATGTGGTATGAAGTGTCTTGGTAGCTGCTAAATGTCATCTCCTCACAGCGTTGCTACTTTATGTCGCTATGTAGTAAAGTCAATAGGAAGTCTCACTCATTGATTTACAAACACATATTGGATATAGGCTTAAAAATATATATATATTTATTTTATTTCATTTCTTTGGTAATTTGTGAAGGTTTGTCTTCAATACCCACATCCACTCCAATTTATTTAATCCTTATATCCTTATTTAAATAACTTTTACAAACAAGACCCTTAAAGTCCCAATTTGATTAGCCCTTGTCTCAGTTATCTTCCTGTTGAAGCATTACAGAGCTCACATGCACTTTTCCTGCAACCTTTTTTTCTGATATTTTTTTCTTCTAGGGTATGGGTTGCAATTTTGCCCTTCATTGCATTTATTCATAGTTTCATATTCATTGAAACACAATTTTTCAGCAAACTAAAATGTTTTCATGTTATATACACATTTAGTATTTACAAAATGGCCACTGTAAATGAATCAATGCGGTGGAAATAGGATTACACTTACCTAAGGCTACCAACCAAGTCATACAATCTGAAATTTTAGTTTCTAATATCTACTTAAAGACTGTATTTACATTATAGGTTATATCTGGTTATATCAAAGGAAATCAGAGGGCAGGGCTGAAGTGTAGTCTTTGTGATTCTTAAATAACTACAAAAAGCAACAGATAATACATTTGTTTATAATCAGGTAGAGATTCATTAAATATTATTCCAGAGCTCTGTTCTGTTCAGCATATTACATCATCTTCAACCAGATACCAATATTGATTGAATTCTTCCTGGTTCTTTAGGAACGACCTATGGCCTACCTCTCCCCTTGTTAAAACTCAGGTTATCACAAAGTGCAATATTTTTTGTCCTGAAAGCATTTCCTCCTTTCAGTAATGGCTGCAAAATTCATAAGGAAGAATTAGATGGATTTTATTTAAGTGGGAACAGGATTCAGAATGGCCTTTAGATAAACCTTTGTGTAGGCATACTGTGTGAGATGTGTTAAAAAAACCAAACAACCAAACAAACCCAAACAGTAATATGGTTTTAAATTCTACTACTATTAGAGAAAATACATAACAAGATAATACTCTCTGGGCAGGAACAGCGTAACTACTAAATTGCTACAGTAGCCCTTGCACATCTTAAATTACTAGAGAGACAAAGATAATTCCAGTAAATATCCCCAGAAGTTCAGGAGCTTGCTTTCTCTTACAAAGCTGCAGTTTTGTAACATCATCTATCAAATTACTGTTTCCTTGAAAGTAACATGCAACATGAAAAGCAAATAGCTTGGTTTACTTAATAATTGGTACAGAAATTCATATGGAAAACAAACAAAAGAAAGAAAACACACAGCACAAGGTAGCAGGGTAAGTTTGCCTCCCTTCTACTGAAATTCCAGGAAGACATAATAAAACAACTGTGTGTTCATAAATCTCCAGATATTAACAAATTGCTTCTGGATCTATAATAAGTGCAATAGGAGGTTGTACGAGACACTATTTCACTGGACTTTAGCGTTTTAGGAGGTAAAACACATGGTCAAAGGAACCGGTTCTTAATCCATATTCAGAGCTGAAAGGGGAGTTTGTGTTACTTCCTCCTCTTCAAAATCAATTTAAACTGTCAAAATAGCTTCAAATCGGCAGATTTCGACTTTGACCCCAAGAAAACCCTCTACAGAATCAGACTGAGTTGTTGCTGTAACATTTATGTCAAAAGGAAATTTTTAATTTGCAAGGAAAAACAAAAGTTTCTCTCTTCAGAGGTCTCTCCAGCAGCAGCACACCGGATTTATCGCCTCTCCTTTAACTCAGTCCGCGCGTTTGCGACTGGAAACTCTCCCGAACGCAAGTACCTGCTCTTCTCCTCCCTCACCGGGGAAATGGGGCGATTTGGTGGCAGAAATTCCGAGGAAAATACACTTTTGTTAGTCCAAAGAAACACAAATCGAGCACACCGAAGGGCTCCCCGGCCGTGCAGCGGGGCGGGCTCTGCAACGCACCAATCACCGCGCGGCTCCTCTCTAAAAATACGAGCATCTGACCCGCGCCAGCCCAATTGTGTTCGCCTGCTCCGCAGAGGACGCCGCCGACGATGTCCGAGACCGCTCCCGCCGCCGCCCCCGATGCGCCCGCGCCCGGCGCCAAGGCCGCCGCCAAGAAGCCGAAGAAAGCGTCGGGCGCCGCCAAAGCCCGCAAACCCGCCGGCCCCAGCGTCACCGAGCTGATCACCAAGGCCGTCTCCGCCTCCAAGGAGCCCAAGAAGCCGGCGGCCAAGAAGCCCGCCAGCGCCGCCAAGAAGCCTAAGAAGGCAGTGGCCGTGAAGAAGAGCCCTAAGAAAGCCAAGAAGCCGGCGGCCACCGCGGCCAAGAAAGTGGCTAAGAGCCCGAAGAAGGTGACAAAGGCTGCCAAGCCCAAGAAGGCGGCGGCAGCCAAGAGCCCGGCGAAAGCGAAGGCGGTGAAGCCCAAAGCAGCCAAGCCCAAGGCGGCGAAGCCCAAAGCAGCAAAGGCGAAGAAGGCAGCACCCAAAAAGAAGTAAATTATACCAGAAGAGTCCTGCTCGACATATTTTGTTATCCAACGGCTCTTTTAAGAGCCACCCACACTTTCCCTAAAAGAGCTGAGGCACCGAGGTCGTCAGTAATCTGCAGCAAGGATCCAGTAATTCGTAAGTCGTCAGAGATCAATTGTGTCTTTCCCCCTCCCCCTCTACAATTACCGAAAGAAACGCTAACGAGCACGGTATAACGCGGCGGCTTTTAGGGAAGTGTAGACTTTTACATCTTTTTGCCGAGTAATTGGTTTGACTACCAGGAAGCAATGTTTTATAGTAATGATTTGATAAAAATCGGATGTATGTTTTTTTAAGAATATATTTTGTAACAAAAGCAATGCAATTGCCAGGCACGCTACTACTGAGCCACGTCTAAACTATTGTGTTATTTCTCTTAAAGGTGTCTCCTTAAATGGTTTTGTCTGTTTGGGGGAGGATGGGAGGGTTTGCTTGCTGACCCGAAAATAGCCCTGAGCTTTCCCCTTCCTTTTGTTCTCGATGAGAAAGAAAAGGAGCTTTAAGTATTGAAAAAGCCCGCCCTGACCAAGGATTGGCCAGCGGAGAGCCCGGCCCGCTGCCCCTTCGCCCCCCCGTTCGCCTCCTATCTCTGTCGCTGTTTCAGCCACTCTCGGAGAAGAAAAACGCGGAAGAAGGGGGAGGGGGAGGGACGGCAGCTCTCACCGAAACACACCGGTCCCGTGTTCTCTGGCTTAAGAACTAAACGGAAAATACCCCATCCCCGGAAGAACTTGCTTTGGAAGGACATTTTGGCACGACTTTGTGTTAATAGAAACATGGAAAGCCAAAAATACTGTTAATAAACATGGAGAAAAAACGACAAAACATGGGTTGAGTAATTAATATAAAACATCGTTATGTACAGTCGGGATAACTGAGCTCTCTTATGATTTTGTGGGTGGCTCTGAAAAGAGCCTTAGAATTATCTTCTCTGGGAGAGACAACGTGCCGGTTTTCCGTTGCGCTCACTTGGCTTTCGCCTTGTGGCTGTCGGTCTTCTTGGGCAGCAGCACGGCCTGGATGTTGGGCAGCACCCCGCCCTGCGCGATCGTCACCTT
>KZ509846.1:0-14995 GCA_002844005.1 Limosa lapponica baueri | reverse complement strand
GCGCACTACAACAAGCGCTCCACCATCACCTCGCGGGAGATCCAGACGGCCGTGCGGCTCCTGCTGCCCGGCGAGCTGGCCAAGCACGCCGTCTCCGAGGGTACCAAGGCCGTCACCAAGTACACCAGCTCTAAGTAAATACCTGTTTTAAAAGAATAACCCAAAGGCTCTTTTAAGAGCCACCCACGTATTCAGTAAAAAGAGCTCTAATTTCTGTTTTATTTTATTCTAATTGATGGCAGTGATTGAAAAGCCCTTGCATAATTCAGCATAAAAAACACATCTATCTCTGGTTCTTGCTTGTGGTTAGTGCACTTACCTCTTCAGCGGCTTTCTCTGCCCTGCTGTACCCAGCCGCTAGCAGCGAGTTTTCACGCTGCCCGCTGTGTGTCCTTTCGATTACCACCTGTCTGTAGAACACTTTCCCTCTGCTATCCGCTTCTAGCGTGCCATTTCTCGGCGAAAGTCGCTGTCGTCTGAAATGAGAGAAAGGAAGCGGAAGTGACTATGGTGCTTGCTATCCACGAGTTAGGATGGTTTCATCCCTGTTCTATTCCTTTTCACTGTCCTCATTCGATGAACTTCTGTTATCGATCATAGACGTATACCAATATACTTTTAAAGTTTCTTCGAAGAATTTAGTAATTTAGGTAAAGATTTTTTTGGTGCTATTTTTCATTCGTTTATCAGAAAATATCCTCCATTTAATATATGTGGTTTAAATGATTAAGCTATTTCCTGGTATTTTTTTATTCTAAGATTCCTAATACAAAATTATTAATGATTTCCGAATGGACTAACATTCAGATAGGTAAGGTCTAATAGCGTGTCACAACCGCGATTCCTTACCCCCTGCCGCCCCCTGATGGGCAGTTTCTAAAGTTTCTGTCATTTTGCGTTTTATAGCATCGGGTTAAGACCTCAGGCTCAGAGCCATAGGGAAAACTGCAATAACCGATGAAAAACTGGTCCCTATGCAGGCAAGACTTAGAAGACAGAGAAATCAAATAACTATCGGAAAAAACCAGTGACGAAGCTCTTCAAGTGGAAGAATTGGTGATTCTTAAAAGAGCCTTTGGGTGGAGCAGGTCTGGCACAGGGCGCAGAAGCAGCTTACTTGGAGCTGGTGTACTTGGTGACGGCCTTGGTGCCCTCGGAGACGGCGTGCTTGGCCAGCTCGCCGGGCAGCAGGAGCCGCACGGCCGTCTGGATCTCCCGCGAGGTGATGGTGGAGCGCTTGTTGTAGTGCGCCAGGCGCGAGGCCTCGCCGGCGATGCGCTCGAAGATGTCGTTGACGAAGGAGTTCATGATGCTCATGGCCTTGGAGGAGATGCCCGTGTCGGGGTGCACCTGCTTCAGCACCTTGTACACGTAGATGGAGTAGCTCTCCTTGCGGCTCTTCTTGCGCTTCTTGTCGCCCTTCTTCTGGGTCTTGGTGACGGCTTTCTTGGAGCCCTTCTTGGGCGCGGGGGCGGACTTGGCCGGCTCGGGCATCGCAGCAAACGGGCATCTCTCACTCACGCACGGGCAGCGCTCATGAGGCAGCGGATAACGCTGCTGCCCGCCGGAGCTCCTTTTATATCAGCGTGGGTGCACGGCAGGGAAGGGTGCCCCGCCTCCGTCGGCCGTATGAGTCCTTGAAATATGAGATGGGATTTCGCAATCCTACTGTGGATCGCACAGCCGAATGTGCGTTTTTTATCGGTGCTGCATGATGTGTGTCATCTTGGCGGGAACTCGGTTAGGTTTATGATCACCGCAATCACCTGCGCGGCCGTTTTGTGTCCTAGGGAGGAAACGGTGGCGCGGAGGCGCGGAGCGGCTACAATTTCGCGGGGCGCGCAGCGATGCATCGGCGCAGAGCGATGGGAGTGTCTTCGGGGACCGATGCGACGGTGTGTCCGTCGTCCTGCGTGTGTACGGAAGGAGCGGAGCGCTGTTTCTCCGTAATCGAGCACGGCGATGTGTGTGTCGCTGGCCTCGGGGCGATAGGTTTCGGGGAGGCATAGGGCAATATCTGTGTCGGGGCGCAACGCTAATGAGTTTGGGGGGTCCTAAATCTAAGTATTTTGGGTGAGACGTGTGTTTCTGGAAGCGCAGATCGACGGCTGTCGTACGCAGTACGATGGTCGCGGGGCGCGGACTCATTCGTGTGTCTTAGGGTGCAGGACGATGTGTGTTGTGGGGGACTCAGAGGGATCTATGCTCCGATCTTGGGGCTCAGAGCGATGTGCTTCTCATCGCAACAGAGGCGTACACGCGGCCCGTGTGTCGTGGGGTTAGGAGCGACAGGTTTGTCAGGCTGTGCAGAGCGATGGGAGCATTGCGGGAGCGGAGCGATATGTGTGTCCGTCGGAGCAGGGCGACCTGTTTCGGGGAAGGGGCGGGGGGGGTGAGGGTGGCGACAATGCCGCTGGACGATGTGTGTTTCGTGAGGCGCAGAGCGATGGGACTATGGTAGGAAGGGCGAAGCGTCTGTCTGTCGGTGCAGAGCGATGGGAAAGTCTTACGGGAGCGGAGCGACGGGAGTGTCCGTCGGGGCAGAGCGATGTGTTTCGGAGAAGGAAGGGTGCAGGGAGAGCCGAAGGGGGACGGGCCGAAGACGCCGCAGAGCGATGTATGTTTCGGGAGGCGCAGAGCGTTGCGACTACGGTTCGCTGGGCGCCGCGATTGTCAGGCGGCGCGGAGCGACGGGAGTCTCTTCGGGGAGCGGAGCGACGAGTGTGTAGGGCAGAGGCGGAACGCTGCGTGTGTCGTTGCACTCAGGAAGCGAGTGTTGAGGGAGCAGAGCAATGTGTTTTGCGGGATGGGGGGGGGGAAGTGATGCGGGCTTGGCGGGGGGAAGTGATGAGGGTGCCGACAACGCCGCAAAGCGATGTGTGCTTCGGGAGGCGCAGAGCGTTGCGACTATGGTACGCTGGGCGCTGTGTTTGTCAGGCGGAGCATAGCGATGGGAGTGAGTTCGGGGAGCCGAGCGGCTCCTGTGTGGGGGAGGAGCGGAGCGATGTGTGTGTGTCCGTCACCGGCGTCAGAACGATGGGAGCGTCCGTCGGTGCATAACGATGTGTGTGTGTTGTAGCTCCCAGGGTGGAGCGTACGTCGGGGAGAGCAGAGCGCTGTGTGTGTTAGGAGTTAAGGGTAATGTGGTTTGGGGACGCAGAGAGATGTGTTTTCGGGAAGGGACTGGGGGGGGAGAGCGGCAACAACCCCGCTGGACGATGTGTGTTTCGTGAGGCGCAGAGCGCTGGGACTATGGTACGAAGGGTGAAGTGTCTGTCTGTCGGTGCAGAGCGATGGGAACGTCTTACGGGAGTGGAGCCATGGTGTGTCCGTCGGGGCAGAGCGACGTATTTCGAAGAAGGAAGGGTGCAGGGAGAGCCGAAGGGGGACGGGCCGAAGACGCCGCAGAGCGATGTATGTTTCGGGAGGCGCAGAGCGTTGCGACTATGGTACGCTGGGCGCTGTGGTTGTCAGGCGGAGCAGAGCGATGGGAGCGTTAGTCGGGGAGCGGAGCGATGGGAGTGTCCGTCGGGGCAGAGCGATGTGTTTCGGAGAAGGTGGGGGGGGAGAGGAGGGCGGGAAAAAGAAGTAGGGGGCGGGACGAAGACGCCGCAGAGCGATGTGTGTGTGATCGGAAGAAGAGCGGTGTGTGCGCTGCTGGGGGCTGAGCGATGTGTTTGTCCTGGAGGTGCAGAGCGCCGTGTGTGTCGGTACATAAGGGTAATATGTTTCGTGGAGGACGCAGAACGACGCTGTCTGGGGCAGGGGGCTCAGAGCGATGGCTGTGTGGTACGCGGGGGAACGTGTGCGTGGCGGGGCGGTGAGGGATGTGTGTGTCCGTCGGCGCAGAGCGATGTGTTTCGGGGAAGGCAGGGGACGGACGCCGACGCTACGAAGCGATGCCTGTGTAGGGGAGGAGCGGAACGGTGTGTGTGTCGTCGGAAGAACAGCTATGGGTGCGGTGTCGGACACTGACCGATGTGTGCGCCGTCGGCGCGGAGCGATGTGTGTGTCGGTCTGTGCACGGTGAGGCTACGTCAAGGGGTGAAAATCTAATGTGTGTTTCGGGGTGCCCTGGCTTTTTTCTTTTTTTTTTTTTTTCAGGAGGACAGTGCGATGTGTGTGTCGGGGACACGCTCTACGTGTTTGCATATCATTTTATGATAAACATGTTACAGAACATTAAGGAAGTGAATTTTTTTTTCCAGAAGAAAGGAGTGTACTGAGACGCAACATTGGGCTGTTGAGAGAAGCTGTCTCTAAGATCACTGTAACAAGTGGTCCGTGTTGGGATCCTCGAGCACTTGAGACGGGACAGCAGATCTTCCTCCTGCTGCTTGAAGACGTGGGAGCGAGTGTGTTGTGCACTTCACGTAGATCATCTTTTACCAGTTTCGTTTCGAATTTCTTCGGTCGAACTTGAGCAAGCCGCCACGGCACAGCGCCGGCATTTCTTACCTACCGGTGGATTTCCGCGTTCCCGTTTGCCGAGCACGGCGCTGCCCTGCTGCCTGCCCTGCCCGAGGCTCACTCGGCGTGGGACCCACTCGCTCCGCCTAGGTAAGACGAGATGGTCGCGAAGGTGTAAAGGCACAGCGCAAAGCCGTGGCTTATTCCTCTCCGGCCGCCGCACCGCGTCCCGCCGCTCTCCACTCCCGGTTCCTCTCCCGGTCCGGCCTTGTGACTGAGATGTTAATTACACACACATTCCTGTAACGAATTTGCATTTGTTTCATCTGGCTGTTTCTTTCTGGAAATATACGTGTTGGAGATTCAATTCCCTTCTGTTTCTTGCACCGCTGCCGGAAGCCCTTGAACGGAGCTATCGTACTCATCAGCCCCAAATTAACCCTTATCGGGCTTCAGCCGTAAGTGCGGAAACGGAGGGGTTGCGCCCACTCCCTGCCGTGTCGCGGAGCTGCTCCTCTCCCCAGCCGCTGCACCCCATCTCGCCCGCTCTGTCCACGGCCGGGAACAGCCCGCCCTGCTCCCCTGCTCTGCTTCTCCTCTCGCTACTGAGGGGCTCTGTCTTGTCTGGGAGTTGAGCGAAAAGCTATTGCAGCTGGAAGTTTTCTAAGCGTGGGAACTGCTGAGGTAAAATCAGTGTTTTGTCCCGAAAAAAAGCATTGGACTCCTCCCCAGACACCCCTCCCCGTCTCTCCGTTTGCTGGTGCCCAGACCTGTGGCGGAGCTCGCTCACACGGGAAATAGCCACGAATGGAGAAATCGGAGAGAAGAGCCTGCGGCGACCAGGCTCAGGGCTGAGTCACAGCAGGGCACTGACTGCTTACACAGCACCGCCCTCCCCCCTCCTCTCCATTTCCCCACGCTGGTTCCTCCACAATTTCCTCGAGCTTTAGGCCAGCACACTCCGTCACCCCTCCACGGTTCCGAGTCCCGGGCACACACACGGCCGCGGGAGGGATCCCCGGCCGGGGCGGGAGGAAGGCTCGGGCAAAGCCCGTAGCGAAGGGGCGACGCGGAGTCCTCAGCGTCCCCTCTCTCCTTGTGTCGCGGGGAAGTCTGCATAGGCAGCGCTCGGGGCAGCCCGGCACTGTGCCCTTCAGCAATCCAAACTCTCCTCCCAGCCTTTGTGTAGGCAGATCATCAGGGAGGAGCACACCCTTTCCGTAAATAGCACATACTCGTGCACAGATTCGGCAGGGAAGCCACCATTCGCCTAATTAAGAGCTACACATTAGCTATCACTAATTGATTTTCTGTTTTATCCTTAGCTGTCCAAGAAACGTACGGCCCCCTCAGAGTGGGATAGTTAACAATAGCGGCGAGAATACTTGGCGTGAGGTAAGGATAAAGTTCCTCTTTTCACTGGTGGGATGAACTGCCTTTTCTCCTCAAAACTATGGCAGCCATTACCGACATAAACAAATCATTTACCAAACAAGTTAACACTTTCGTTTGCATACGATCTGTGCCCTTATAAAGTCGCATGGTTCCAGGATATTTTTTTTTTCTTGAGACGAACAGAATCTAAATTAAAACCCTCTTCTCGTTGGATTTTTGCAGACGTGTCAACTCTGCCGTTTTTCGCCTGCCAAAGTCTCGTCCCTAATAGACTTTAGTGTGTATCGCATATTGTCCGGGAAAGGAAATTAAGTGGCAAGAGATGGAATCAGCAACAGAAGGCGTGTTAAAATAAATAAGTAGATAAATCTTAGGCAGTATAAATCAGTTTTCCTTTGGGAGTTTCTTACCAAACTTCCCCCAGCATCCTCAAACGTAAGGGAACAAAAACATACGAGTCACAAAAGTTAGTTTGATATCTTTCTAGACACAAAGTAAATTATATGAAAAGCTGAAAAAAAGTAAGCTGAAAACAAGTAAACTGAACTCTTTGCTCAGGGTGGATCTACAATCCCGATGTCAAAAGAAATGGGAACGTATCTAAGATAAAGAAAAAAAAACACATCTGAAGACAGGGACTTTAGCACCCTTTTGTTCTTGAAAAGCACTGTCTTTCCCACAGGAAGAGCCCACAGAGATATTCAGCCAGCCTGTCCCTCTCCTAATTTTTGTGTGCTTTCAGATCTCATGCAAGAACTGATTCCCTGAACACAGACTGGTATTTGGAAGGGGAGTTCTGGGCACCGGTTCCACGCGATGGAAAACCCGACCCTGTGACAAAATCAGAACAAAAAAGCTTTATTCATCACATCAACTGTGTACAGGAAGATTTAATTTCAGTTCTGCTGGTACTTCTGCATCCAATCGGACTCTGTTCCCATAAGGAAAACATGCTGCTTGTTGCTAGGACCTTCTTCCCTTTCCCTTTGTCAGACTTGAAGGTGACTTGTTTGAGGATTTCTCGAGATTTTGCCTTCCACCCCTTGGCTTTGCAGTTGCATTTAGGCTCAGACTTTACCTTATCTGCTGTGCCTGTGCATCTCTTACTCCACTGGTTGCACTTTCCTGGGTTGACGTTGTCCCAGGCTCGTACACGCAGACTTCCTCAGTGATCCAGGGCCGTGGCTGTCCTTTATCACTGCCACCATCCCTGCTCCACTTCCCTCTGCAGTGGTCCTTCTGAAAGACGGAGCAGTCAGGGTACTCATGAGCCAGGTTAAGAGAAGAAATCATCAAGAATTAGGGGTGTCAAGTACATCCCACTGATTTTACTGATCTCATTCACAGAATGAGATTCACGTATTCTGTGAATACTGGGCTGCACGCAGAACAACCTTGTCAGGGGAGCTTTCAGAAGGCCTGTAACACTTCTTCTTTTGAGGAAGAGGAAGGAGAAAACAGCAGTTAGGGACTGTAGCAAACAATTTAAGTGGCTCCTGGGAACAGAAATCCCACTAAGACTTCCTGAGTATCAGCTGGAAGGAGAGGAACACAAGCTCGTTCTGAAATGCATAGGTCTTCCCAACCTCAAAATGTCTGGGAAGGAGCCATGGATATCAGCTTTCCAAGGGTCTCACCTTTTTTCTCAGTGCTCACCTGCAATACTCTGCTGTTCATTTGCATGGAGGAAGAGTAGCTTAGATGTCTCCCACATCCATAAGTGCTGCAGCTGATTGCACTTTTCCCATCTTTGCGGTATTGCTTTCCACCATCAACCACAGGTCCTCTGAGCCAAGGCACCAAGCAGCTAGGAAGTGTCTCAGCCACTCAATCTCCGCCTGCGTTGCCTGTACTGTTACATGTTTCTCGCTTCTTATTTCTCCCCGACAAAACCCAGACCCACATTGTTGCAGACACCAGGCAGAAGTCAAAACTAAAATTTTGTTCTTACTGTCTTGAGATGCAAATGAAATGTTGGCCATGTGGCACAGCACCTTTGCTGAGGTTGTTTTTGGAGTGGACGGCCCAGGAAAGACAATGCTACCTCTTTCCCCAGGGTAACCCATGGTGGGAAGGAGCTGCTCTTCCCCAAGGCACAGGGCAAGCAACAGCAGTCCAGACACGCTGCATTGGGAGATCCCAGATGACATGCACAAGGTGTGCAGCAGCAAAGGAAGTGTCACTTTCATGTAGCATTGAACTGCGTTATTTCCCATGTTCATGTTCCCCTCAAAAGGTCTCAAATATTTGCCTGAACAATTAGAAATATTCAAATTTGTGATACCCAGAGTTTCCATTCTACATAGCCTTCTGGTCTCCAGCTTGTGCACACATTTTCCAGACATGTCATATTTTGTGTACCCTGTGGCCCTCTCAGCTAATTAAAGGAAAGGGTTAAGCAGAAAGGAAGAGTGATGACTGGCTACTTTCTCTCTGCCTGAATTCCCATTCCCTACTGGCAAAATTAGGCTTTTTATTAAACCATTATTATACACATATGAATTCATCCCGTACAGTAACGTTTTCATACATATTTATATCACATTGGAACATTAAATACTAAACATGAACTTTATAATTTCACTGATTGCTTGATCGATTGATTAATGTGAACAGATTCTTGGAATTATGCCTTAACTGAGCTTTGAAGTTATGGAAAACTATGTTGTCTGGAATGATCAAGGAGTGATTTCTCTCTTGCTTTGAACCAAAAAAAAAAAAAACACCAACAACTTTTTATAAAACCTGAATATTTTTCCAAGGAGATAATTTTAAGAAAAAATGAAGAAAGCTGTATCTGTTTATCCTCTTGGCATAACTAAATTTTCTTCCTAATGCATACCATACCTCTGGTCATGGATCTCTTATTTTAAGAGATTAAAGATCTATCTGGAATTTTGAATCTATAAGAATACAAAACCCTTTTGTCATTGGGAAAAGTCCCTTACTGGAGACTGAACAGTACACAGTTGTAACCCCTTCCCTATTGAGACATGAATTTTTCTTACTCATGTAACAATGTGTTATGATGTAGAACATCATATAAATTGTTTTTTAAATAAAATCCATCATCCACAGACTAAAGATACCTCCCAAATCATCCAAAATCTGCAGTTACATCAAGGGCAGATTTGAAATGCCTTAAATGACCCTGTGACTTCATTTATGTTTCTCATGTACCTGGAGTACCCATAAGTCAGAATGGATTTAACCGGATCACATATATAAAATATGAATTCTCAGCAACACAGGCACCAGGAGGAGCTACTTGCTTGAGAAAATATTGAAGATGTTGCGCAGCCTTACCCAGCCAAGGTGAAAAACATGTTAATGGGGCTTCCCAGCTACAGTCGTAATGCATGAGCTTGATCACCCTGTTTGCAGTATGCTTAAGTATGCTGCAGTCCTGCCTCCTCAGCTGCATCTGTGAGAGGGTACCTCCATATATGCTCCTGTGCAAACAGTAAAAGTCCAGCACAGTCACTTGATGGGATGATTCACAAGACTAGAATGCTGCAATCGATGACTATAAACAGTTCAGAGGGGACAAGCAAGGAAGGAGACGTGTCTGTATGGGGGGTGGAGGGTGGGGAGGGGGGTTGCCCTCTATGTAAAAAAATTAATTGATTGCACAGAATTGCCTTTGAAAATCAGTGATTAACTCTTGAGAGCTTATGGCTGAAAATTAGAGGCCAAGCAAACAAAGGAAACCTAATGGTTGGCATTTACTATAGGCTGCTCTATCAACGGGTGGATGTTGAAGCTTTCTTATTTCAACCACAGGAAGCATCATACTTGCAGGCTCTGATGCTGCTGGGGGCCTTCAATGAACCTGACAGCTGCTGCAAAAATGGCACAGCTAGCTGTAACTGGTCCAGGAGATTCCTGATGTGCATGGAAGATAATTTTTTAATCCAGATGAAAGACAACCGACCCAGAGGAGAAGCACTACTGTACCTGTTGCTCACCAACAGAAAAAACTAACTGGCGAGGTCAAGACTGGTGGCAGCCTGGGCTGCAGCCTGGGTTCAGGCCTATCACAAACTTGAGAGTTATGGGCCAGGCAAAAAGTGAAGTCAAGACCTTAAATTTTAGTGGAGTGGACTTTCAGATGTTTAAGAACCTAGTGGATGGGTGTGGCAGATGCACTAGCCCCGACAGAGATCTAAAGACCTCATAAAAACCGGGCAAAAGCCCGCGAAAACTTCCCACCATAGTTCTTGTGAAGCCCACACGGTCATGGTCAACGCATATGCATTTTGGTCAAAAGGTGAAGAAGTTGGGGGTCTTCAGCCAATTCAGCCAATGGGGCAGTGACATGACCCTGTAAAGTTCTAATACGGTATAAACGAGGCCCTGTGAAAAAGCCATGTAGAGATGGTTCTCAGAGCAGCGGGTCTGTGGTCAGGGAATCTCCCTGTTGGCTGGGATGCCATTCCCTGGTTCATCTCCTGTACAGGGTGAGAGCCCTCACTTTATTGGTGCGTGATTGTGCACATTTTGAATCATCATTTCTAAAGCTTAAGAAATTCTTAAGTCATGCAGTATTAATTTCCTTATACATTCTAAACCTGTGGTTTACTAATGCTGTTGGAGTGTTAAACAATTTTGATACACCTTATTTCCAGTTAGTTCTCTGATAAACAATTTTGGTTAGAATAAAGTTTATTTTGAATTTATGACTTGTCAAAATTTGATTTTGCAAGCCTCTACGACAATGGGGCCCCTGGGAAACTGCCCTCAGGGACAAAGGAGCAGAACAGAGCCAGCAGCTATTTAAGGACATTTTTCTTAGAGAACAAATTTCACTGAATTTTTCACTGAATTTCACTGAATTTTTTTTTTTAGAGTTGGAAGGGACCGTATAGATCATCTAGTCCAACTCCCCTGCTGAAGCAGGATTGCTTAGAGAATGCTACTCAGGACTGCATCCAGGCGGGTCTTGAAAATCTCCAAAGAAGGGGACTCCACAACCTCCCTGGGCAGCCTGTTCCAGTGCTCTGTCACCCTCACCGTGAAGAAATTCTTTCTCATATTCGAGTGGAACCTCTTATGTTCCTCTCAATTCCCACATGTAAGAAATCAGGCAAGGAAGGCAGGAGACCAGTCTGGCTGAATAAGTTCTGGTTGAATTGAAGTGCAAGAAGGAAATGCACAGGTAGTGGAAGCAGGGACATGCATCCTGGGAAGAATACAGGGAGGCTGTCCACTCGTGTAGGGATAGGATCAGGAAAGCTAAGGCACATTTGGACCTAAATTTGGCAAGGGATGGGAAGAATAATATGAGTTTCTGCAGGTACATTGATCAGAAAGGGAAGACTAGAGAAAATGAGGCCCCCAATAAATAAGACAGGAAAACTAGTGACAACTGATACAGAGAAAGCTGAGGTACTCAACAAATTTTTTGCCTTAGTTTTCACTGGCAATCTCTCTACCCACCCACACCTCTCAAGTCCTTGAACCTCAAGGGAGGGACGGGGGGAACAAAGTCCCTCCCATCATAGGAGAAGATCATCCGAGGAACCTGAACATATACAAGTCCATGGGACTTGGCAAGATGCATGCAGGGTCCCAAGGGACCTGCATGATGCAGTTGCTAAGCCATTCTCCATCATATTTGAAAAGTCACAGCAGTCAGGTGAAATCCCCAGTGACTGGAGAAAAGGGAATATCACACCCATTTTTTAAAAAAGGATAAAAAGGAGCGTCCCGGGAACTACTGACCAGTGAGCCTTACCTTTGGGACTGGTAAGATCCTGGAACAGATCCTCCTGGAAGCCACGTCAAAGCATATGGAAGACAGGGATGTGGCTGAGGGGAGGTATGGATTTGATGGATGGACTATAAAATGGATAAGGAATTGGCTGGATGGCTGCATCCAAAGAGTTACAGCCAATGGCTCAATGTTCAAGTGGAAACCAGTAACGAGTGGTTTCCCTTAAGGGTCCGTACTGGGAGCAATACTATTTAATACCTTCATTAATTACATAGATAGTGGGACTGAGTGCACCCTCAGCAAGTTTGCATATGAAACCAAGCTGAGTGGAGCAGTTGATTTACTAGAAGGAAGGGATGCCATCCAGAGGGACTTTTACAGGCTTGAGGGGTGGGCCCATATGAACATCATGAAGTTTAACAAGGCCAAGTGCAAGGTTCTGCACCTGGGTTGGCGCCATCTCCAATATCAGTACAGACTGGGAGATGAATTAGTTAAGAGCAGTTCTGGAGAGAAGAACTTGGGGACAGTAGTGAATGAAAAATTGGATATGAGCTGGCAATGTGCACTTGCAGCCCAGAAAGCCAAGCATATCCTGGGCTGCATCAAAAGAAGCATGGCCAGCAGACTGAGGGAGTTAATTCTCCCCCTCTATTCTGCTCTTGTGAGACCCCACCTGGTGTATTGCAGTCAGATCTTGCACAAGGAAGACATGGACCTGTTAGAGTGAGTCCATAGGAGGACAACAAAAATGATCAGAGGGCTGGAACACCTCTCCTGTGAAGAAAGACAGAAAGACTTGGGACTGTTCAGCCTGGAGAAGAGAATGGTGTTGTGTGACCTTATTGCGGCCTACCAATATATAAAGGGGGCTTATAAGAAAGATTGAGATTTTTCACCAGGGCCTGTAGTGACAGGACAAGAGGCAACAGTTTAAACTGAAAGAGGTTAGATTTAGACAGGACACATGGAAGAATTTTCTTACAATGAGGGTGGTGGGATACAGGAACATGTTGCCCAGATAAGCTGTGGATGTTCCATCATTGGAAGTGTTCAAGGTCAGGTTGGACGGGGTTTTGAGCAACCTGATCTAGTGGAAGATATCCCTGCCTGTGGCAGGGCAGTTGGACTAGAGGATCTCTGTATGTCCCTTCTGATCCAAAACATTCTATGATTCTACAGTCACTTAGGCTCAAAAGAACCTTCATGAAAGCATTTATCCAACATCAGAATAGGAGGAAAATGAGTCCTCATATTTCTTCCTGAAGTTCTGAGAAATTTCTGTCATGTCCGAACATCACAGTCCACTGTGAGCACTAACTTCTACCTTTGCACAAAACTTTTTTATTTTAATAAATGTTCTATTTCCTTGGCTATTATTTCCAGGGAAAAACAGGAAGTGGAAGTAATTCTGTCTTTTATTGTATACATCATTTAAAAACCTTCCTACCAGAAAAAAAAAAAAAGTTTAAAATAATCTTTGAAAATATTTTTTAAAATAAGGTTGCCCATTAAATTAAAGGAACTAAAGGGTACTTGAAAGATTATTTTTCCTTCCTCTCCTCTACCTGACAACATTTGTAAGATCTCTTTGCATTTCCTCCTTTTGCTGAGCCTAAAACTGTCTATGATTGAAATAAAAAAACCCAAACCAAAAATAAAAAGTCCAGATATATTGTCAAAATATTGGAGCACCAGAAAAAGAAGCATTTAGGAGAACATATAGACTATGGATTGTGCTGCTACGGAAGGTGTTTAGAAGAATGATAGAGGCCTAGCCTAAACCTAAGAAAATGCATTCACAGAGGAGCAAAAGAATTTAGAGCTAAAGCTACCAGTGGACTGACTCTGATAGGTGTGAATAGAAGGGAGTAAGATGCAGAGTTTGAAGGAAATATGTATGCTACAGAACTAATCCCCAGAAATTTCTCCTCAATGGTGTGTGTCTTTCAAGAACAGATTAACTTCTGTGACAATGTAGTTTACAACCCACAATCCACACTGGGGTTAGCAGGTGAAACTACCATAACATTTAGCATCTATATAGATGTCGGCTCCAAATCCACATTATCTTCAGGTTTTATACTCTTGCATGTTATGTTATTATGCTGTTTGTCTTCTCTAGACAAAAGCCCATCTGAAATGCTGCCACACCTCTTGGCAGTTTCTCACACTTTAGGTGCACCTTAGTCAAGGTAAACCAGCACTGCTGACAAGCTCTTAAAGCTGAATCCCCCATCACAAAAACTCCACAAGATGGTGTGTAATATTATATGATAAAAAAAAAAAAAAAGTGAAAGAAGCCAAACAACTGCATTTTCAATCATATGAAAAAATCACTAGGGTCTCTTTTCCCATATTGTACTACATATCTTTGAACATGACACTCCTGTCCAACTCATCCCAGGAAAAAATGATTTTATGTGTTTTCAGTTTATGTCACATCACAAAAACTCTTGGGTTGGAAAAAGTCATGCCCTAGTTTATCTTGGCAGCTCTGAGGACATAATTGTTTGATTAAGCCCCTTGATTGATATTATTTTATTAAATAAATTATATTTAATAAAATTAAATATAAATAAAATATATTTAATTAATATAATTTTATTATTGAAATGCCTGCGGCATTACCTCTGTTTTCCATAAAGGAAATAGGCACACAATATTTTTTTTCTTTTTTTTGCACAACTGCTGATCTTGGCTGACAATATGCCTGAAGTACAGTGTAAAAGTAAGCACTAAAATAAACACACTCTTAAAATAAGAACTTACAAATGATTGTGTCTACCTATTGGGCTTAGTCAAAAGTATTTTGGAGAAAAATATGGGAATATAGTTCACCGAAGTATTAATAGAAGCACACAGAGAATTGAGGGAAACAGGGAAAGAACTCTATGATGTTCTTACGAGACGTTGAAAGTACCTGCTGAATTGAGGGAGATGTTTTTCACTTAAAAGTTTCTAGTGAAAACTGTCTTTCTTTTACTTTTTATTAGCTCCGAGTAGAGCTAAATAGGCCACTATGTCCAAAGGTTTCATTATTTTTAAGAGATGAAGCCGTATTAGGGGAAACAAATCATAACCCAGATAGAGAGCTGAGTGGCTACTTTGTGTTACTTGCTTCTTTTCAAAGCTAATTTCCGCTAAGAAAATGTATCGACATTACCTCAATTTTGCGCTACCTTGATGAAAAACCGTCCCAGGAACAGGAATCCGCTGTTACTGTGACCGTGCTGTCAGAAGCAAATTTTTAATTCAAAAGGAAAAATAAAAATCTCACCATCCAGCTCCGCGTGCAATCCCCAAACGCAGGGATTACGGACTTGCTTGAAGCTCATTTTAACTCTCAGCTAAAAGAAACGCCAAAAGACAAAAATATGTTCTGTCCCCAGCAACGCTGCTAAGAAACGGGGTGCCGTGGTCACGTTTTTTTTAAGAAAAACACACTTTTTTGTGGAGGAAGAAACACAAGCC
>KZ509844.1:12515-32845 GCA_002844005.1 Limosa lapponica baueri | reverse complement strand
AGGTAACTGTTCTTCCTCATCAGTAATATTTGGGGAGGAAAAATTATTAAATTGCAAATTTAAGAAAACTTGTCAAGAGAAGACAACATCAGTTGTCGTTAGATGGGACCCCTGCTTTCTGTTCCTAAAACTAAATGCAGTCACCAAGACAGCTGCATCTGGGCAGATCACTCTTCCGTAGACTTGCAGTCTTGCTGTCAGTTTTCCATCCTCCCTGTGCTCAAAGGGAACACCGGCAAACTGGACAACTCCACACTTTTTAGCAATTGGGAAAGAGTGACAGTTTGTGTGCTTCAAACTGAGCGTTTTTGCTGCAAGATTAATTCTGGAGTTCCTCTGTCATTCTGGATGTGGGGATGTGTGAACAGAGGCTGCCCATCGCATGCAAAAGTTTTGGTAAGGAAGAAATTCCCATTGGGAGTAACCCAATATTTCCCTGTGTTCTGCATCACTCTTGTTACCACCCTTCCCTCGCCAAAAAAAAACCCAAACCAAAAAAAAAAAGAAGAAAAAAATTCTATTGCATTCTACTAGCTCCTCCATTGATGAGAATATGAAGAATTTAACAGGCACTCACTAGAAAACAGATGAAAGCAGTAGAAGGTAGCTAAATCACGGCAGCAGACTTTTGGCTCTGCCAGATTTAAAGGGTCAACTCCAAAAGGCAGGCAGGGAAAAAAGTTCCAGCAAAGGGGCCAGAAAGAATAGTGGCTTGAAGTCAAAGCATGCTGCTGTATTTGTCCCAACATAAATGATGTCTAGTCACACACATGATAGTTATATCAAATATTTCTTCCTACGGTCCTAACTACATTGAGCATGCTGTTGTTGCTTCCTTAATTCAATCTCCAAAGGTCAATCAAGTTAAAGATTAAGGCTGATGAGATTAGATATTACTTTAAAAAATGACCCAAAAAAGTGTGTTTGGAGAGAGGCCTGAACATGTCTCCGATATAATTCTGTCTGGTTTGCTCCAGGTTCCTGTATCTTTTCCTGGAAACACTGTGTGGACTGAACCGATCCACTTTAGCTCCGAGTGTGCTTTCTTGTTCTTTGGTGATAGCTGAGGTATCTACATGTTCTTCGGGAGAGATGAGGGAGTCTTCTGGGCACAGGACAAAAATAAAATGACATGTTTAAGTGCTTTTTTTAATGCTCCAGGGAGATTTTACTCTCTGAGTTGTGTGCAGTGAGCAGGGATTTTTCATTTCATACATCATTCACGACTTGCTGCAGTGATTCCAAAAAGTCACACAAGCTGAGTTGCTGCTTGCACCAAAGCACAGAATTTTTAGTTTGTGACTTTTAACAATGGATGTCAGAGCTTTATTAAGGCTTCACCCAAAATTTGCAGTGGGGAGGTACGGTGCCAGGTGTTAGAGAAAAGGAGTAATGTGTCCAAGGACACTGGAGGATGCGCAGTAATGACTGTGGCGAGACCCAGCATGTTTCTTCCTTCCCCTCCTTGTTCTCCCGTTGCTATTAGCTTGATGCACAAGGAAGGTGAGCAGGTCCCCAGCTTTGTCTTTAGTCTACGTATTAAAGTCTTATGGGAGCACTAGTCGAGGACTTTGTTTTGCATTAGGCTGTTGCACTGAAACAGAGCTGTGAGCGGCATGTGAAGTTTGTCTCTGTTTTTACCCTCGCATGCATTTATTTAGGATTAACCAACACATTTTCCAGCAGTTGTGAAGTATCTGTGATGATCTACTAAAGGTGAGATGATTTAAATCTAGTTTTATGAGTATTTTTCATCTGCTTTAGGGGCTTTGTAGCGAACGCGTGAATCTTTAATTGCTATAGTAAAAAACAGTGGAGAGGGGGAACCTTTTCTAGCAACACCACCTATGAATGCTGGAGTTAGACTGGCCTTCTGTGTCTGTCAGCGACAAGACTCTGGACAGACGGGTGAGCATCTTCCAGAGTTACACAGCAGTCACTGTCCCACGTGTGCCCACCGTGGGCTTTCTGGCTTTTTCTATAGTCTCAAGAAATCAAGTATCCTAATTACCTGCCAGCCCTTACAGATCAGCTGTGTTAGACAGAGTTGTTACTGATGCCTCGACATTCCAACATTGCATTCTTTAGAAATGAAGAAATGCAAATGGAACAGATTATTACATTATTTTTTTTTTTTAAATGATGGAGGTGGCTGCATTCCATATTTGAGATACTCTTCCTGGGCAGCCTAGCACCCATGCTCCAGGAGGTAAGCCTTCTGCAGGAGGTGGTCCACCTGTCACCTGTTCAAGGAGGTACCCTTTCAAGGCAAAGCGGGAAGCTAGACACAGTCTCAGCACCCCTGGTGGGATCACCTTGTAGAAATAGCCTGAGCTTTCATTAGGTTTTTTGTGTGCAGAGAGCAGAGAAGCTAAATGCTCTCCCCCCGTGTTGTGATGGGGTGGGAGAGGTCAAGCTGCAGAGCTGACACGTAATGGTCATGACAGGCAAAGACAAGCTCTGCACCTGGAGGGCTCTGGGCAGTAGCTCTCTGAGCAATGGTGGTTGATGTGACAGAGCACCAAATTCTCCTTCAGCCTCTGCAAGTGCTTTTTTCTGATGGCTTCTGGTAGCCCTGTACTGTTCTGCTCCGTGTGCTTTCTGTTCATCCCCAGCCTAGGTTTTTCCAGTTATACGGCTTCTTTCTGGCAGGGTGAGGGAAGCCCTGGTAGGAACCTCCCCGGAGAGGTCCTGCTGGAGGCTAGACAAACTATTCAGGAAACAGTTAAAAGGCCAGCAATTGCAATCCCAACCAGTGCCAAAGTTTCAACCTAAGATTCTTGAAGTTATTTTTGTACTCTTGCAGCCCCGTGCTGCTTCAGCTGCCAAAGGAGCTCAGCATAATGTTGACAGGTCTATCCAGAACATCTGCTGTGAACCCTCCTTTGGTTCTGCCAAAGCAGAATTTGTAGGATGGGCCTTTGGAAAGGAGTTTATCGTCGCGTTCCCCCATTCTCCCGGCAATTCCCCCTCAGTTGGATGCAGGGCCTGCAGAGCCCATTTATCCTGTTCCAGCCCCTTCATCTGGCACTCGGCACCTACAGGAGGGCAGGAATCTGAAAACAGGCTTTGTTATGACAGAGATCTCCAGATCTTGTAGCAGATGTTGCTGGTGAGAAGCAATTTTGTTCCAGCCAAACCTTCTTCAGCTCTGCTGAGGAGATGCATAGAGAATCTCATACGGCTACAGGCTTTGGCAAGGAAACTCAGCATTTACCAATGCCAGCTACTCTCTATATTTCTTTTTGAAGGCTATGTAGAGCAAATGATCTCTTCTCTGTCTCTGTGAAACAGCTGTAAATTTCTTTTCCTTTTAAACCCCCACCCATTAAACAACCCTGACAACAGCCAACAGTTATCAGATGCAAGATGAACTATGTGCCTAGGATAAAGAGTTGTGTATCTGCCTCTCCTGATCGATCCGCTGGACATTTTGTATGCCAGCGCTTTAATTTAAAATATTCCCGGGAAGTAGAAATCCCTGGTAATTTCCGTAACGACCTTTTAAGAAGTCTTATCACCCTTTAAAAAGATATTTGCTTCCCCTATTCTCTCTGTCCCTCCCCAGCTCCATCCGTTGTTTGCTTTACCCTTATCCTCTGTATACAGACCGCTGCTTTACCTTCTGCTGCAGTTCGCTCTGCTTTGGGTCCGGAAGATCTAACCAAGATATTTTCAGCTTACTTTAAATCAGTGTTTGTGATAATCCCTTTCCAATAATTCTCAGGAGCTAAAAAGCCTTTCCTCATTTTGAGGGAGGAAGTTTTGCCTTAAATTTGGATCTGGGACTGCATTATTTCTGTGTCGCCGCTCAAGGTGTCTCTTCCCTTGGGGCTGAGAAAATGTCCTGTTCTGGTTTTTATAGTAGAGACAACAAAGATCTTGGGAGTGATTTGGCTACCACAGAAGGTGTTTTTGTGGAGCAGTGAATTTACCCAAACTCTCTAAAAAATTAAGTCAGTCCTGCTTGTTTTCTTTTCCGACCATGATGATTCTATCCCAAAGAGAGGAAAGAGTCATATTTCTTTAAAGGAGCAATTAACAAGTAAATAATGCATCGCGTTTGCATCTGAGTAATTTTGTATACTTTGATTGATTTTATTCTCGTGAATAATTCTCTGCATGTTACCCATTTACGGTGCTGGTAGCTTAGGGTGCTGGATGAAAGTCACGTTTGAGTTCAGCAAAGCCGATGAGGTTTCTGAAAGTGTTCCACGCTCCTGCTGACGATTTTTGAAATCGGAGGAGATTTTTTTTGCCAGTGTTGAGCTGATGATAAATCCACTCCCAATCTACCGATTCACCAAAAGAGATGGTGACCCCGGTGCAGATGGCTCGCTTGAGGTTGTATACACCCACATAATGTATGGCAAAGATGTCACAGAAGAGAGATTCTCAGGGGTGGGCCCTCCCAGCTAAAGCCCGCTTCGTGTGCATCAGTAATGGAAAACTTGTTTTTCCAAGTAACTAGGAATATAATAGTCAGATTAACTGTTGAACTGCAGCCCCTGTGTAAATTTACTGGGAATTTCGGAACTGCTGCCATTGCAGTCCTCGTACTGTCAAATTGCAGGGCTGGGTGCATTTCACACAGAAAAATTGCCATTTTTCTCCTCTTGCCAGGACCCTACTATTTTAAGTGCAAAACGTCTTTATTTTATAAAGTTCTTGTTCCTGCTTGTTTTGGGGAGACTCGGCTTGTTTTAAGAAGAAAAAAAATTGGTTACAAGATTGTTAGTTAAGCAGCTCAGTGAAAGGCTTGTTATTTTGTTTTTACTATTAAAATATCCCCTAATCCACCTTGCTGGGTTTCTACCGTTCTTGTAATATTCAATCAAGCCCTTGTTTTGTGAGAAATGTGACAATGCATTGTTGGCACTTTACAAACCTATAGCCCTCGGCAATAGTTAATGAGAGGCAGGGTTTTTTCCCCGTGCAGGACACAATGAAATTTTAGACAGATGAATGCTAAGAGAACCCTATGTACCAAAGGCAATGTTTACTGCATGTAATACATATCATTGTTTGTCTCCTGTAGTGAAAAATACTTGTGTCATGCTGTTAAAATGTACTCCTGACAGAACAGAGCTTGCTATTATAGGGTCCATTGCTTAAAAAAATGATATACTGACAGAAATACAATTTAAGAAAATTTAACACCAAGGGTAGTCGACCATGTAGGCTACTATTAAGGGGCCAAAACTCAAGGCCATGGTTTTATTAAAAAAGATAGTTTATTTGCTAGTAGTAGGTAAAGTTAAAAAAAAAAAAAAAAAAGAGGGAGAAAAGAGAAAAGAAAAAAAATCAAACTTGCATCCCTTGGTCTCTAGTGTGTAAAAAATTAATAAAAGCAACAGTTCAAAAAGATTTTATTGCAGAAATGTTTAAGTGAAACATTTTAGGAATGCTTCAGATTTTTAAACAGTTAGTTATGCTGCGGAGTGCTGTAGCACTACAGTGCATAGCAAATTGTTGCTTTTGGATGCAAGGCACGCCCAGTGCTTTTCATAAAACGAATAGTGAGACCTGGTTAATTTGAATCAGTTTGTGCATTCCTCCATATTTTTCTTTGACTTTAGAAGCAGATAGAGATTAACAGTTGTTAATGTGAGCAAATACTGTATTGTATTTGGCTCACTAACCTTCATCAGATGTTTGCTTTAAGTTAACAGTGGTCAAATTATTAGTCACTAATTTTGATCTAGAATTTATTTGCTCCTTCGCATTTCTTCATTGCAAATTTCTAATTGCAAATTGCTAATTCACGATGTGTGGGGCACCGACAAGCCATTTTTTTGTATCTGCCTTGTGCAATTAATTACCAAAAATCACATCTTCTGTTCCTTGGTGAAGAAGCTTTAACTTCTCAAACACTAAAAGGTAAATGGAAAATACTTGGCTTGTGCAGAAGATAAACAGTGTTATACTCGTAACCAACAGATCCAGTAAAGTGTACAAATGTGTGTGTCTGAGCCCTCAGAGCTTGAAAGAGCACTCCCCAGCAGGGTTTGGGTTTTGCGTGGTGATGTTGCGGTACACGGACGGTCTAGTAAAGGCGGCACCAGAGTGGATATCCTGGCTGTACAAATGTGATTTTCGGATTGAGTAAACACTATTAATTCAGACAGAGCTTTCAGATTTAACAAGCGGCGTGCTTGGAGGCGAGCTCCTTATTTGGAGACTTCTGGAAAATCTGGCCAGCTCTCTTGAAGATATGGCCACTTGGTTTTACACTTAAAATAGGAGATGGGGTCTTTTGGGGGGCTGCCCCTTATTCCTGCAGAATGTCATGCTATTTCTATGGTCCTCAAACCAAAATCTTCTCTAGGGGTGAGAGGAATTGAAGCGTTTAAATGAAGGAGCATTTGAATATGCATGTTACATATTTTTTTTAAAAGTGAACATTTATTCAGATGCTTCTTATTTTAAATGGAAAAACATGAAGTAAATTCTCTGATATCACCTAGGAAAATACTGTATATTTCATTAACTATGTTTGATCATCAACTACAAGTAAATCACAAACAATAAATGGTCATAATAGTGCAGGAAGACAGTCACTTTTTTCCCATCAAAATAATGAGAGGTTTAATTTTTTTTGTTGTTGCTCACTTATTCCTCTTCCCCTATGTAATAGCCTCATTTAATCTACTGAAAGAACATTTTACCATGCTGATGGTAAGATTAATCTATTTACCACAATGCAAAAAAGAACTGAAATAATTATCCAATAACACAGTCATATTCCTGAAGATTGCCACTAATACAACACTTAACGTTGGTATGAATTAATTGTTTACCTCCCCCCACCCCCAAAAAATGTTCCAAGCCCGTATGTACCCTTTAAGGCACATACAGAAGTTGTCCTTTGAAGATTTCTGAATTCTGGCCTCTGAACCTGGAGATGGTTCTACATACATAATTGTATTAAGTGATGGTAATGGGTGGCATCACTCATATTTTTGTGGTAGCAAATCCTAAATACTTGCTAAACCTTCAAGTTAATAAATTATTATTAAAGCTAAATATTCATTTTACACAAGATTTCAACAGGGTTTGAAAGGAGTGGTGCCAAATTTAAGTTGTACTGCATGCTGTAAAGAAATACTTCTGTTGCAAGTGATTTGTTTATTACAAATGTAAGTCTCAAATCCAGTTTTCTTTTGCTATAAATACTTCTCCTCTTTGTTTGCTTTTTACATTTCTTGCAGATTAGGGCGATAAAAGTCAACAAAGCCAATTTTGGTTTTGTAGTCAATTTTACTTGCAGGTTCTGAATTCAGCAATATGTGGGTGTTCCACTCTGCATTGTAATTACTCAATATTTCAATATAATTTCTAACTGCAGGATTTTTTTTATTCTCTCTCACACACACTGTGCCAACAGTGAATTTTTAGATTTTTACAAAAACTTTTATTTAAAAAAAAAATTATATACATTTTTTGGGTGAATAGTCCCTTTATGAAAAGCTTCCTTTTATAGTAATGATCACGGTAGGTGAAACACTGGTTCAAGTATAATCACAAAATACAAATGTTTTTGCATAAAACCCCAAATAAAGAGAAATTAGATAGAACTATTGATTTGAACGTGCATAATGTTCTTCTAAAATGTAGAATGGACAGGTTTTGAGCTCAGCTGGCAATAACATAGCACATTTTTGTGATGTAGATAAAACACCTAAATTACAAAAAAAGCATTGTGTTGTCCCATTGGATTGACCTTTTCTTTTCCTCCAGTGACCGGTTTCAGAATGAACTTGCTCTGAGCTGTCTGAAATAATCTTTAAAATAGCAGAGGACAGGCTGATGGCCACCTCCTCTTCCTTGAGCTGGGAAGGCCACCTGTCGGACTTAAAATAGCTGCCCCTTCCCTAAAAGTAGCAAATAAACTTTCTAGCAGTCTCACATCTGGCCAGCTGTTGAACCCCTCTAACGTGGGGCAAGGTTGCCAGTGAGCGCTGGAAAACAGCCCAAATAAGTACTGAGGGGAAAAAAAGAGAGTAAATGGATTCATTGTGAAATTGGAAATGCCCTTGAAACCTGCAGCCGAGGAGAACATGTGAACACACATTCCTGACATATTTCAACATATTTAACTTCCAGAGAATGGAAGGGTGCTGGAAGGGTGAAAATGCAGATGTTGGTTAAGAACCACCATGGAAGTTAGCTGGAGAAACCCCCTTATAACTTACATATGATTAAACTGCTGGTGCGCTGTGCACAGTGCTTACCACCCCAATCAGAATAATTTTTTATTTTTAATCACTTTCTTGTGCTTTCCCTATTTTTGTTGATTTCACCTGTGGTTGGCCTGTGCCTTGATTTCAAATTCTCGGCAGTGGTGCTGTGCTTGAATAGCGCCAGGCACGTTGCTGAGACGTGTGTGAAGCCCTCATCATGCCTCCGCAGGAGACGTAGCAAATGATGGTAGTGTCTGAAGTAGTGCAGGAATGGGAAAAAGCTACATAGCTGGTTCTGTCAGAAGATATGGTAATGCCAGAGAAGTCACTAGAGAAGACCCATGGTTATAATGAAAAGAACAGAACTGGTACAGGATGATAATCTGTTGCGTAGTGACCACAAAAAAAACCCCCAACATTTTAAAACTATTTTAGATGCGTTTTTAAGTTTTCTCTTTCCTATCATGTAGATATACTCCTCTTCTACACACATGTGTGCAAACTAAAAAGAGAGAAAAAGGATTATGACTATTGTTCATTTGGTGCCAGTCCTGCAAGTACAAGTGAACCTACTGGGCTCAATAAAAGTATTTGCTTAATTAAAAATTTATACCACTTATTGGAGAAATGCTTATGATGTAGTGATATGATATAGCAATACAAGCTTTTCCCCTCATAAAACAGGGAGCTGTGAATCTATTTTATATACCAGACTGTACTTGTGTGGAGGTGATATTGCAGAGGCCGGTGTGTGTTTCCATCAGTGCTCCCCAGGAAACGCTTCCACCGATTCTCGTTAGTGCACGAGGCCCGTGCCACACTTCTGCATGATCATTCCTGCCACAGCTTCATAAAAGAAAGGACTTGCAGAATGACTTGTGTCTGTTTGTTTAGCACTGTAAGCGATCGCTTAGAGGGTTATTACCATACCTCCCTCTCTTCTGGAAGATGGCTTTCCTCCTAAGCCTATCTACAATAATTAGTTCAGGGGTAGGGGTCGGGCACAAGGATCTAGAATTTTGCTTAACTTTAAGTGTTATACTCTCTCACTGGAATCAATGGGGTTTAGATCGCTTCCTATGAAAGCAGTAAGTACACTAATCATAAACTTGATCTGCGGTTTTCCTTCTTCCCTTTCTTTTTTCAATGTTCTCAGTAGATGATGAATTTGACAGAAAACTCAGATATGTTCCAGTTGCTATTCTACGTACAATTAGTTGATCAAATATGAGAAATCTCAACATTTTAAAGTGACTTATTTTGCCCAACATAATATTTTGTGATTTATTTTTTTTTTAAATCAAGATGATCTGATAGTGGTAACTGGAATTTTCCATGCATAAGCTTAGTTCTTGGTAGAAAAAAACCATCATTCTAAGGATAATATGCAATATTTAATTTCAACTAATGTCTGTGCCAGGAAGCATTTCAGTTGAGCTGTCTGCAAATATTCAGTGATTATAAAACAGCCATTTACACCTTTGAAACAAATTCAGTTGCAAAGGTGAATTTCTGTCCTGCACTTTCTGAAGTATTCACTGATTCTTGAATTTTAGGTCTGCTCAGAGATGCCGTGATTATGTAAATAAATATTATTTGGTGTCATATGAAACCTTTCGTTGTTGAACAACCATTTGGAATCAAAATAAGCTGAAAAGAAGCATCTGTTTTGGAAATAAATAGAAAATATGGAAGACTGGGGAACTGTAGAGCAATGATCTACAGGAAATATCTGTAACTGCAATATGCTGCATATTCTTACTCCAGACTATGTGTTGGTTTTTTTTCCTCCTACAGTTTATAATCTATGAATTGAGATATCTTAGATAATTAACATAGCCTTTAATTATTTTTAAGAGTAGGGGAATTTAATAGGCCTGTGGGAACACTCTAAATAAAAATAAAAAATGCTAAGTAAAGGCTAGTTAACAAGCAGGCTCTTTCTTTAGGCAAAAGCACTCCTCCCTGGTATCAGACATTTGTTACGTTTTTGCATAGTTTTTCTTTTTTTTCCTAGACAGACTTCTACAGTGTGGTAACACACAGACCGATCCAGCAAATCAATGTGGATATGATTCATCCCTCTGAAGTCTGCAGCCTTTTCTTCATAATACTAAGGAATATTCAACACTATGAAAACTTGCACGTCTAGGAGTATTGACAGACAATATTGGCAAAATACTCCTAATAGGACCATACTGTGTCAGTATAATAAAACAGTCTCCCATGAGCAGAAAACCCATATTTGTACAAATATGGGTTGTAGAAATATTACTTTCTTTATACTAGCAGGTTTTTTGGTCAGCTCAGTCAGAAATAGCACCTCTTACCCCCAGGGGTTTGCTAGCAGATACATGGGGTATACATAGCAGAATTTGTGGCCATTATCTGTACGAGTAATCCCTCGATAATTTCAGGTCAATTTAACACTTGTAAATGAATAGTGGGAAAATCCCTTAATGGAACTTTTGGGCAGAGTCACAGAGAAAAAGTGGCCTTTGCTTGTGTGGGGCAGCAGGTGACAAAATCCCTGCCGAGCGGTGGTTGTGTACAGCCTGCCTCTACCTGTACTCTGCCAGAGGACTGCTGGGTCTAGCAGGTAGACTGGGCTTGTGCATGCTATCACCACGGCATTCGTTTGCACGGCTCGCCGTCTGTCCTGCCGTGAAGAGCTGGCCTTGGGTGTACTTCATATCTGATGCTGTAACTGATTGTTCTGAAATGTCTCCCTGCCCTCTGATTAATACTTCTACAGCTTCAATTAAAATGTAGCATGAAGAGCTTTGGCCTTATTATTTTCCCCTTTACGTGCATGTCTGTAAGGAAGATAATTTTCATTTTTTTTAATCAAAATCAACTCAAGTTACCCTCTCGTAATAAAATGAACCACATCAAACTGAAGAGCTTGGGGCTAGATTTCCAAAGAATTCAGACATAGGAAACCTCTGTGAATTTTGGCTGTCTGTATCTCAAAATCCCGAGTAATACCCCAAAAGTCCTACTGTCGATTATATGACAATTTTTTATTCAAGAGATGAGGAATACCGATGCTGTGCCAGGGTAAACACTGCTGCAGCTCAGGCCTTGTCTAGCTTGTTGCATACTGCCTGGGTCTATGTGTATACTGGGTCCAGTAGGGTAACCAGTAATCTTAAACAGTAAGATTTCTCGTAAGCGTTCTTACTTCATTCATGAATAAGCTTTTGGTGGGCTCCTTCCTAAGGGGTCCTGTCCTCATCCCCTACCTTACAGTTCTTAAAACTAGTAGCCGGCTATAAAGAGGGAAAGAGTCCTCCATCGCTTCATCTACCATTGCATCATCCTTAGTAGGGACTTTACAGTCACTTCTTAAGCTACCAAGGAGCTACTGTGATAGCAGCATCATTTCCTCTTGTCTTGATGTAGGTAGCAGGTGGAGGGAGCTCGGTTGTCATCTGCTTCTGCTAATGAGGGCTTGCTTGTTCTTCCCCGTTAGCCCTGCCCAGAGACATGTGTGTGACTCGCTCTGTGATGCCGTGATAATCCCACCAGCTGTATGGCTGTCTTGTCCCAATCATGGAGACATTTGGCCTCGACTGAGGTACATTTATGTTTGTGGGAAAACTCTTCCCATCTAACTACACGGGTGATGCGAAAGGCAGGGTAGAGCATGTATCAATGGAAGATGCCCTAAATTTGCCATGGTGCCCATGCCAAATACTTCATTAAATCGTCAATAATGGTGGTAACTAGCTGAGTTGAAGCATTGGAAACCCCTCAGTACAGTTTACATGAAGTTTCATTTCTGAAATGTAACTGGAGTTAGAAGAAAAATGAACTTCAGTAGAAGATTGAAGACTGGGTGGAATGGTAAATTGGCTTAGGATCTACACAAAAATATAATATATCAAATGAGGGTGGTATACAGCAAAGAATGGACCTGGCAGAAATGGAAAAGCCTGAGGTAGTACAGAAAGGTAACAATAAAAGAAATAGCAATAAAAATGAGGGGAAATGAGTAGAATGAGGTAGAAACAGGAAGACAAAGGGATGAACAGTTGTAAGGAGGAAGAAACAAAAGATCTGCAATCCAGGATAGCATTCTATCTAATGTGTTTTGTTGGTAGAAACAAGGTGGAAAAGACTGAGACAGGTATCTCTGTTATTTCTACTACTTCCTATTTTTCTAGTTGCTTTATTTTGGAACTTGTAGTTTACAATAGCGGAGCAGGGATATAGAAGATGTGATCCTCTGCTTAACTGTGCTTCAGTCTAGTCACCAGTAATGGCATGGAGCAGTAGTGGCTCCTTTTTGGTTTGACAGCATCTAAAATCTTCTCCGCACCAACGCAAGGACTTCTAAAAGGTGCAGGAAAATAGAGAACAATGCCACAGTGTTGCCAGACTTGTCACCCCTTAAAGGTTATGGGTGGGTGCAAATGTGTGGGAGTGTGTGTCTGTCAAATATTTTCCAGATATCTTTTGGAGCAACCGCAGCAGGTACAGGTGCCAGGACAGTTTTGACTGGGCTCTGCTGCTCCTGCAGCAGAGAATTTTTCCCCAGGGAGGGGGAGATGCCCTCACAAACTCGGGGTGACCTCAGTTTTGGAGGAAGGGCATAAAAATGCCTACAGCCAGCCATGTCTCTCCTCCCAAGGGTGCCTTCTCCCACACTGCTCACTTGTTTGTTGATATTCAAGCAGCACTTTAGTTTTTAAAAATGAACCCCCTGCTGCTTGCATAGCAGAGTATACTCTTTTCCAGGAAAACGTGCAGGGATGTATGCACCATCCACATATATGCAGTGCCTCCAGGGAGAGCAAAGGGACTGCTGTGCTGGGCAGAGGACATTAAATACTGTGACAGATTCAGAGCTGCCTCTTTCCCCTCACTCAAACCGTAGCGGTAACACACCTCCTTAACTTTATCAGCTTCTTTTTACCTTGCATCACCCCCAAGAGCAAGGCAGCCCTGGAATATCACAGCAATAGTCCAGAGCAGGGTAAATTTACCTGCTCCCACGCCTAGGTGGAACAGGATCGCTTCATTCACACTTTTCCGCGCTCTTATCGCTTCCCATCACTTAAGCTTGTCTGTGCTTGCAGCACTGCCTGCCGTGCTGTCTGCGGCTGACCGCCGCAACAGGCAGGCAAGGGGATAAGCTGTAATATCAGCTCATCTTCAGTGGCTCAGAGTCATAACGGCGGCAGAAACCAAACAAAATTCCCATTTCCCCGTCTCCAGAGCGATACCTGGGAACACTGGATTTGCCATACTGTTTTAATCCGACGTATCTGGCACCCAGCAACAGGCGCGGGGGGAACCAGTTTCAGAGGGAGGGCAGCAAAATAGAGCAAGCCAACTTTTGCCAAGCTCTTCAAGATTTACTGGGGTTAGGGATATTGCAGTTGGAGGAGGATTTCATCCTGATCTTTGTGGTTATCTCTTGTCATGCCAGAGATGTAATTTGATGACCCCATTTAAAAGTATGTGATAGTCAGTGTGCAATACAATATATACAGTATATGTGACCAACAACTAGATGCCATTTCTCATGTAATAACTTGTATTGATGCTTTTGAGGTTTTTTTTCTACTATTCTCTCTTCATAGTTTTATCAAAAAAGCCAGATTAAAGCCTTATTAAAGCTATAGATAGATACTTTTTACAGAATGTTCTCCAAGTTTCAGAGGGGAAAATGGCTTTATGCAAAGAAATGGAAAATGAGGGAGGGTATTTTTCTTCTAAGAAACAAAAGCTATCTCAGGTTTTTAGTGCAATTTCAAAGTAAATATGGAAATATTATCCATATAATGTCTTAGTTTTTCTCCAGTGTTTTTTCCTCTAAACCTTGTTATCGTGCTATGCGCTGACTTTGTGCAGCCGTTTTTTAGATCTAAATAAGTTATATGTGAAGAGATATAAACTCCGGATTTGACAGTCCTGCCACAGGATGTGCTTCCATATCATCATACAGCAACGTATACTGTTTGGGAAAAAATTAACTCATGCTTTTAAAATGTCCTCCTAAGTGTTTGACTGTGACTGTCTGAATTTCAGAGGCTGACTGCTCCCATCCGGAGACATTTCTTCCTCAGCTTAAATTTTACCTCGGTACAGTTCAGGAGGCCCCCTGTTCTACATAAATAACAGATAAATTGACAAGGCAACCTTGACCACATTGTGGCTGTCTCTCCTGACAGTACAGGAAAATAAGAAATGCCCTTTTAAAGTAGATGCAGGCTGGGAGCCATGGGGCAGGAACTGTTGAGTTGTAATCCTAGACGGGATTAAATCCCGGACTCTCTCCGTCACCTTGATCAAACTGCTGATGAGGAGGATTTTCAGGGATGTAAAAGACAGTTGGGCATCCCTCTGTGATTGAAAAGCCGGGGAGTTCACCATTTTATGGCCCTTTGTGCGCCCAGTCCCCCTGCCTCCGTCTCTCTTGCCCTCTGGCGAAGGCCTGCGCCCTCCCTGTCCCGCAGGCCTCGGGAAGCAAAGGCTGGAGGCCCACACACTGCTAAAGCTCCCCCATAGCCCCAGCTTTCTGCATAATCATTCCACGTGGAACAAAGAATGAACTCTTCTAATTGCTGCCTTTGAACTGAGAGAGCGCCTGGTCCTTCGGAGGGGAGAGGAAGGTGGGCTGTGTAAAGTGGGAGCCGGCAAGGCGTGCCTCCGAAAGCCAGGCCATGTTGGCTCCTTGTAGGAAAGCTGGGGAGCGGCAATTAGCCGGCACGGGCAGCACTCTTAAGGGGCTCCACTCCTGTAATACATCCCTTTCTTAATGTGACTTGATGTAGATAGAGCGGGGGCCTATCAGGTGTGAAAAGCCCTGCTGCTCCTGGCTTGGAGTGGCCTCCAGACAGCGATTTGGCGGCGTCAATCTAGTCATGCTTGATTTGGACACTTAACGCGGTAAAGCAGGATCCCTCTCCCCCCGATCAACTTCTCAATTAGCAAGCTGCCTCCTGTAACGGCCTTGTTTCACAATCCCTCCGGGCCGCTTCAGGGGTCATTAGGGTGAGAAAACTCCAGCGCGAGCTCCGGCGAAGGCGAGGGGAGCGGAGAGATTTCCTAAATACATATAACCCTTTTTCAAGTTGTTTGCTTTCATGGGATTGATTCGTGGCACATTAAGAAGCTTAAGGCTTCGGTATCTTCTTTAAACTGCCCACCTTATCGCCTTCACAGCTGACAGTTTCCTGACAGCCGGCATGTAAGCAGAGATAACTAGTAGGTTAGTACACATATATATATTATATACGAATATTATATACGCTGCTCGGTATTTTCTGCTTAAAAAGGGGACGGGGGAGCTTTCCGTTTGTAGTCTCTGTGGTTTTGGTTAAAGAGCAGCCACTATGAGCAGTCACTAATGTTAACGGCAGAGCTGGAGAGGGATACAAGGGGTGCTGATACCCAGCTGCAGTCAGCGTAAAACAATAAATAGGCAAATTTATGTCCTCGTCTCCCAAATTTCTTTCCTTTCTTTATTAGGGAGCAAACTATTGTTACATTAAATATTCAAACTACACAAAATCTCAAGGGCTTTCCTTTCCCACAATGTGTTACCAGTATTCATGCATATGAAGAATAGTAACCCATATACAAACGGCACCTTTTTTAATGAGCAATATATGTCAACATGACACCTTCTTATGAAATGCAGCTTTTTAGGTTATGCCTTTGTGGATGTAATAATTGAGATGTTTCTAATATATGCAGTTACATTACCTGCTCATTGTTTGCGATTTTGTTCCTCTCCTAACTTTATACTGTTTATAATGCTTCCAGCATTTGCCTCAATTCATGCTTAGTTTTATTTAATTAGAAATATAATTTTCTGCTACATTAATTATAAATTTGAGTGAGACATTGGCACAGGATTTCCTCAAGCATTCTTTTTAGAAGAGGAACAAAAATCACAGGGAGTGGGGAAGAAACTATAAAACCAGATGCAGGTGTAAAAATACCGATATCTTAAAACCTAAACACTTTAATAAATACATGACAGAAAATAACGATTACTTGTGATTATTTAATTAATGCATCTTCTTATTTTAGTGCAATATTTATCGAAACAACTGGCTAATGCCAGAAAAATGTCATGGCGATTTGTCTCAGAATCTGACATATTTTGAAAGCATACTTCTAGAATCAGCCCTAAATATGCTGAAATCTGAGTCTTGAAAACTATATTATTTTTAAATCATCATTCAAATGTTTATATTTTGCTTGAAATATTTTTTCCAAAGCTGTAATGTTTTTGTGAACGTGACGATGATATATAGATATCAGCAATGCATATGCATGCAGAATGCGATGTATATAGTATATGTGCTTCTTCAAAGTACCCTGATGCTTTGATTTGTAACTGTTTAAGGTTTTACTTAAAATTCTGAACACTGCACAGAGCATAGCCATTTCAATGGAATACTTCAAATAGTAAGTCCTAAAGGTGACACAACAAAGGAAATACCTTAGATACTGCGGCTTTTATTTATAAAGGAAATGCTCACATAGTCCAATGAAGGAAAAACTTTACCTGTTTCCATTTCTATAGGAAGAACCGTTCTATTAAACCCTCGCTTTGTTGCATGAATTTGCAAGCACATCATATGATTTGTATGAGCAGACTGAAATATTTGCATAGCATCTAATGGATTGACGCACATCCTTTTTCCTAATTTCTAAGCATTTTGCTTATTGCAAACATTTAAAGAAAAATTTTCTTGCTCACTGTGCAGCACTTATCTTACAGTGGCTTTTAGAAAGGAAAAATTCCAAATACAGGACAAGAAATTATTGTGCTGTATAGTGGGGAAAACATAACTCTTTTCTTTTTTATTCCCTCCCGTGGAACTATTTTGCTATTTTTATTTTACACGCACGCTTACACACATGCACACACACGCACATCTAGTTTAGCTCTGTAAGCAATTTTCCAGAAAGCAGGTGTCTGGTAGTTTGAGTACCATATATCTGAATGTCATTCTTGGGCAAATGCTTATGTCAGTGAGTAGCTGCTATAAATACATTTATATTTTTCATAGTAGCTACCATTCGGGGCTCTTAAGGGACTTTTGCACACCAAACTTCCTGTTGTCCTTTTAATGCAAAGTAAAGATGGGAAAATTGAGGTGCAAAAGGGGGATATTTGCACAAGGCCACTTAGCAAGGTAACGCAGGGACGAGGGATGGAGACTTTTCTCCCTGCTGTAAACATTGACTTACGTTCCCTACCGACTTTCATCATGAACCTCATAATGTGAAAAAAATGACTGTACCCTGCCATTCCTCATAGCCCCTTTGATAAGCGCGGGGCGTAGCACACCTCCTCAGCTCGATAGAACCAGGCTGGCACAGGGGGCCAGGGCTCTGCGGAGGTACAGCGATACACCTGCTCGGGGAACGTTGCCAGTTTGGGGCTCACGATGCCACGTAGCATCTTCTGTCTGCTGTATATATGCTCTTTTACAGCTCGCAGCGTAGGTCTCATTCTCTGCCAAAATCTCCAGGGTGATTCCCACGAGTGGTGAGGTTTCTGGGACGGGGTTCACCACCTCAGAAAAAGCAGTTCTTCCCGCACATTTGTTGTATTCCTGGGTACATATCTCCTAGCAAAACAAGACGTGGAAACATGATGAGAACCTTGTGGCTGTACTTCCTACCTAAGCACGTCTTTGCCTACAGCATCATGGCATGAAAGAGCCTGCTAATGATTCTTAAATGTTCATTACTGTAGATCTTCTCCCAGAATATACTTCTCACCTTGAATGACCCATGTGTTGAATTTTAACTAAGGGAACCCATGATAGTAAGTCTGTCATGATGCTGGCTTTTTTTTTTCCTCTCCAACTCTTAAAAGCCTTTTATTATAGGACTGCTTAAGGCATTCTTCAATTAGCATGTGCTGTATTGTGGCTGGAACAGCTGTTTACCATTTAATAAAGCATGGCATAATTTATTTTCAGAGTCTAGCAACCGTCTTTGCTATTACACCAGGGGAGAAACACAGTAACTGCATTGTTCACAGCGCTGATGAAAGAACTATACACTTTATTATATGACCTCATAGAACTATTAACTTACCCCCCACTTCTATTTCAATATGTATTTACCTGACAGTCTGTGCATTGATTTCTTACCCAGAGGTTCTGCATTCTCAGTCACCTCTGGGGCAAAATGAAAAACGTCTATGTTTTATGTCCCTCACATTAGGCAGCTAATTATATATTTGTACCTTAATTTCCTTCCCTTCCCCCATCTCCAGGGGCAAACTCCACACGCACCACTTAGACCTTTTCGCCTTAGTCATTGGAGAAACAATAGAGTTGTTGGGAAATGGTGGGAGCTTGGCCACTGCTCATCAGGGGGCTTTCTGTTCATCCAGGTTCTTTTCTTTCTAGAGCCCTCCTTATCTGTTTAGCTCTTTGTGTATGGGATGAGTCTGAAACGCTCCTTCGGGTTCTGCTTCCTCTGCAGCAACGCAGAACTATATGTAGTTGTAGGGCAAGTGACAAACTCCCCACATCCATGTTGCAGGTTGACACTGGTTCCCTCCTAGGAGGGGCTCAGATCTTTTGCACCACCTGAAATCAGTTGTGGTAATGCCTACCACAAGGACAGATGGCTGCTGATAGAGCAGCATCCATGTGGCAGGCAAGCATGACTATCTATGGTAGGCACCATAGCGAAGGTCATTCCTGAGGGTTCCTCACCTCCAACCTGTTCCCAGCAATCTTGTCAAGTTGTCACCGAACCATTTTGAGATCGTTCCTCCAGGTAAGAAAAAGGAATAGCAGGTGGCAAATGGAGCTCAGCGATGCTTTTTCACAGCCAAAAGGTGCAGGCACGTCCTTGAGTGATACCCATATCGTGCGGTACATGGCACAGAGCCCCAGACTAGCTTCTGGATGTGGAAACAGTGTAGACACATCTAAGTGGCAATGCAAGCGGTTAGTTAGCTGGGACATGAACCTAATTAGCCCCAATGGAGTGCTACACAGACACAGTCGCAGCACTTAGCCGACCCTGAACTGTACCACTATGCTGTGCCAGTTAGACCCACCCCCAGGCTGGGAACCAACTTGGGATATTGCGTTCTTATTCTCAATTGAGTTAGAGAATTAAATTTGGTTTTAAGTTTCTTGAGTTTGACAATGAAAATATGTCAGCTGAGTATCTGCAAATTTTTAGATTCAGCCTGTGCACGTAGATGGATTTATATGCATGATTTAAAGTAAAGCATGTGTAGAAAGATGAAGTTTATATGGTTGCTTTGTAGAAATGGATGTAATATTGATGTTGACTTTACTGGTAGAAGTTTAAGGATGTCACGATGCATGAGTGGTGGTGCAAAGCAGAGCCCTGAGTGCATTGGGAGGTCATTTTTAACTTGGATTTATTTCTACAATATCAGGCATAGATCATTGTGCACTGTGCACAATCATCCTTGCTTTTCATCAGAGTCAATGACAGTGGTTAAAGAAAATTTAAAATCAAACAAAATTGTAACTTGATTAAAAGCAGATAGTAAATTAGGCCAGAATACTCCTTAAAATTGCATTTTAGCTTCAAACTGAAAGTTTGATGATCTGACTGCATGACTGAAGGGACAAGGTAGCAGACTGTGACATAAACGATGTAGCTATATTTGCTCCTAAGATGAACAAGGGTTTTTTAAAGTTGTGTGATTTAGGCTTCAGAGTTAACACTCCATTGACCAAACAACAGAATTCCCACCTCCCAGAGCTTTTTCAAACTATAGATTTAGAAAAGTGATATTACATCAATTATGTCTGGTCATGCTTCAAATTTTTTCAGTCAAAACTAAGGCTGGTAATACTTACTTGAAATGAAAGCTTGGATTGTTTCACAGAACACAAATAACCTAATTAGGGAAGGATATAGAAGTAAATCTATATTTTGTTTTGAATGTCTGGTTTTGAGGTGTTTGAAAATGGAATTCATCCATGTTAACTTTACATAAAGAATTCTTTCATGCAGTCTGCAGAGAAAAAAAAGGCTCAGTTTCATGAACTTCAGCAGGCATGGGACAGAGTTTGGCAAATAGTTTGCTCTACAGAGGTGGAACAGACTGGAAGTCTGCGCTGAGGGGAATGCCTCAGCTACATTAAATTACGATTCACGGTGATGGGG
>KZ509842.1:24395-37167 GCA_002844005.1 Limosa lapponica baueri | reverse complement strand
CAGAAGAAAAAGGCAAAACTTGTGGGTTGAGACAAAGGCAGTTTAACAGAACAGCGAAGGGAACAAGAAAACAACGACAATAACGCTGATAGAGAAATGTACAGAGTGTACACAGTACTACTGGTCACCGACTGGACCCGGGACGCCCCAGCCTGACCAGGCATGGCTCACATAGGATGGAATGCCTGTGTCCCTGACAGATCCTGGGGAAAATTAACCCTATCCCCCCCCAGAACCAGGACAAGAGTATATGAAGAAATCCCCTTACCAATCACTGCCAGCCCTGGAGCTATCTACAGCAGCTATTTCATGGCATATAGTTATGCGGGCAAGGACAAAGAGAAAGCGTCCTTGACCACAGACATTAGATTTACTTTGTGAAGTGTAATTTTCCAGAGAGGAATTTTTCAAGACCCCAGCCTTGATTGTGTCAATACCATAGAGACCATACTGTGGTGGAAAAAAAGTTTAGCTTCCCATCTCAAACCTGCTTTCACCTTAGCATAACAACTGCAAAGGTACTGTGTGTCCCCTAATGTAGCTCCCATCCTGAGGTGGGTATACAGGGACATGCTTGAGCTTCGTGAACTGCACTTTCAGGAAGGAGACACAACACCATAGATGAAGTTCTCCCTTCCAAATATTTCATGTCATAAAAAATAAATTAAAAAAAAAGCTAAGATGGAAAACTTAGTTGTGAATGAGATTTCCATCTTTCTTACTACATCAAAGTGTGTCCTGTTTGCTGCAAAGAAGTGGCTTGACACATAGATCAAAGCATCTCCTGGCTGCGTTGTACTGAAACTGAAGTGTCAAACTGTTTCAGTGCAACACTAATAAGAAATGCTTTGATGTACATACCTCTGTGTGTGTGTGTGTAAAGCACTTCAGTCATTACCTAGTAGCTACCCATAATATTTTAGAAATAGATCACCCAAACTGTAATTTCACTTTATGATATGTCACTGGAAGTAACCCACATCATTACATTACTGTTACTGACATATTATTAAGCAAGACGGAAATGAACACTAAAGCAGCCTTTTGAAATGTAGACGTTTCCTGTGGAAGGGTATTTGGCGTGTCCATCAGAGAATGCTGTGCAAGGGAACAATGACAGGGCTACAGATTATCACTCAGGTACCCTCTGATTAAACTAGAGTCAAGGGACATGCACATCCTGAATCAAACATCAATGAAGACAAGGAAAAGTGTATAAAGAATTGGCCTGGAGCCTGTCCCCAGATATGTCCATCAAAACAACTCCACAGTACTATCTTCTACCCTTGGTAAATAGTGTCTCCACAGATTAACATCAAATCATATCTGACCTCGTTCCAAAATACGTACTTACAAAAGCCTACTAAAAAAGCACAGATCCCCAGTCACTTCAGTGGAGAGCAGAGACCTGCCCCCTTGGCACAGACTGCCCAGCACAGAGAGCAGCTCCTGCACCTGGAAGGGAAGAGTGCACATCCCTCCCAGAGCACCATACTTCTTCCCAGCCCTTCCCAGCTCCGGGAGGCAATTAGCCATCGGCACTCGGGGACGGCACACGAATTTGACTACAGTGGGATGTAGAAAGGGAAATCGAAACATTCACCTGAACACGAGTCAGTCTTGCATCTTTGGGGAGAACAATAACCAAAGATGTTCAGTCAAATATTTTTGCAACCTCACTTTTCTTGTATGCAAAATATTAGAAAGTCAGTTTCAGGCAGCACATTAACAGTCTTGAAAATTTAATTAAAAATAAATCCAGTGTTATAATAATTGTCCCAATTTTTTACTACTGCTTCATCGTTCCAGTACAATGGCTATAAGCGAGGGAGAGTAGAGCACAGATCCAGCTCTGAAACTGCTGAGAACCACAGATCAGAGCTGCCACTTGCTCCTTTTAACTTGAAACAGTTTTTGTCATTTCCAAGAAAACTGAGAAGACTTTCATGTGCAATTAACCAGTTGGATTGCTCAGATTCACATTAATTATCCTTCTTATTATTCACCACCACCTTATTTGTCTACACTACTCTTTTTAGCACAACATTTTCTTTTGATTTTAAAAGTCCCCTTCAGCTCTATAGATCATAAAATTCTGCCTCTTGAACAGCATAATGTTATGATTTTGTCTTTTTCTCTACGACTGCATAGCTTATCTCTAAAGCTTGTGGTCTTCATTGATTTCTAATTGCCTACCAATTACTATATTGATAATTAGGGACAATTTACTGATATGCATTAGCAAGAGGTAGTCTATTTCAATAGCTTATTGAAAATTTATCTGAAGAGTATCAGAAAATATCTGATCCGTATTCAATGGTATTGACTGCCAAACGCTGTTTTCTCTTCTAGCAAAAAAACTTTAATAAATTGTATCGTCCATCACTGTCTTTTGAATAGCCATTTGAAATTTTATTTTATGAGGATTTTAAACTTCTATATTTTTCTTGCTTTGTATTACTTCATAATACAGTATGCAGTCCCAGTGCTGACATACAGTATTTTAAATAATTTTGGGTTTTTAAAGAGAATTTGGGCAGTTGCAACTTGTTATTTTTTCTCCAATTTGTACTATAATTAAATAGCTTAACACTAATACATGCACCAGTATCACTGGCAAGCCATGAAAAGCCAACAAGAAAAGAGAGATATAATATACAGCCAGACATGCTGAAAATGACATTTTCATATTCCCCCTCCTGCAAAGTTTACAAAAATGTTTTTAGATTCACAGGACAAAATACTCCAAATCATATCAAAACTTAGTTTTGACACGTTAATATTTTCTCTAAAAGCAAATCCCAACTTCTTAGATGCATCAACAACTTGAGTTGTCATTCACCCAACATGTTATAGGTACTTGTCATGATATATGTTCCATAGACAGAGAAAAATGAGCCTGGAGAAATGAGGGAAGCACCTCCAGTCACTTAAGTTAGTGGCCTAGTCAGGACTAAAATCTATAGTCTATGAATTTATTTCCTGGCGGTAGACATTAAATTACACCCCTGCATGCTGCAACACTTTGTGAATGTGACAGTTTGGATCCCACTTAATATTTAATACAGAACTTTAAACTGTATTAAGCAACCTGAACAAAATTTGCAATCCAGCAAAGACTGGACAATTTCACAGATAGAAAATAGAGTAATTTTCATTCCTGCTATTTGGTACTAAATGAAACATCTTGTCTTTTCTAGATATAAATTATTTCCTATTTGCATTATAATTAAACTATGTGACACTTTCTGTGAATAATGCAAGAACTTTTAGGGTGCAACATTTTGGCCCTTCAATATTTTGACAAGCAAAGAGACAGAAGCAACGTGGTCAGAGAAAGAAAACAGAAAATGAGAACAAATGGTGAAGTTATAGAAAGTATGTGCGAAATGACAATAACAGTTCAGACCAGCCCCACCACAGCCTATCATTATAAAGATATATTTCCAAATATTAGTACTTCTAGTAAAGAAGACATTTCTATTCTGAAATGAGCCTAATTGTAAAACTTTGTTTAAAGACTGCTCCATGCTTCACTCCTTCAGCTCCAACAGCAGCAAGCTAATCCATCTAACACGAAAGGAGGAGGCTTCAAAATAACAAGGAACATCCTTGCACTCTTTCTCCAACCCACTGGGATTTTGCCAACTTTTAAAAAAAAGCAAAAAGAAAAGCATCGCAGTGTTGAGTCCTACTGCTGGCTGTGCCACTGATCTGCTGGGTAATGATGGGCAGATTAAGTTATTTGCACTTATATTCCCAGACTATTTAAGGATGGGGAAAGGCGGAGCATCACACTCAATCCTCAGGCAGCACATGAGAGACAGGGAGAGAAGAGCCATGAAAGAAACATGGACATGTAACCAACCCTGGATTAAACAGTTATTGCTACTGGAGGCCAGCAGAGTCACCTAACCACTCGCCTAGGAAACTATGTCCAGCTTTATAACCCTGGGCAAAACAATCTTTATTGGTTTTTGCAGTGTGGAACATCAACATCAGGAGACCTTACAAGGGACCCTCCGCCAGACGCTTACCTGGGAGGAGAGAGAGATGTGCAATGCCTCAAGAACAGGGAGTCATCCTAAATCGAAACGTTGAGGTGAAAAATATCATTAGCCACTCTGCAGGCCATGTATACCCACAAACAGAAATGCTCTGCCTGTTGTCTCTGACCAAACTGTTGGGTCCAGGGTGTCTTCTACCAAGAACCCAATTCCAGGGCCGGATTCTTGGAGCACGCTGGGTCAGCGTATTGGGTCTCAACAAAGCTTATTTTGGAGTTTTCATTGCAATAGCTTTGGCATGAATTAAGTGCAGGGCTGTGCGTCCTTGATAAGATAGATAAATTGGAAACGTACAGAAATACAACTTACGGCGTCTTGGTCATTTTACCTGTGAAAATAGGAGTGCTGACAGACATCTAACTACAGAATTCAATGAGGGACTGCACAGTAGGACATCTAACTTTACTTTGTCACTGCCCCATTACAAGTCATTACTGCCTTGGAGACCTAGGCTTTTCCAACTCTGCCATCTCAGTACACTCACCAAGAAAAATGGAATAACTTTGTCCTTAAAGTTCTTGGAAGTCTATTGATTAAGAAATAAAAAAGAGAGAACTGGAAAAGGTAAATTCTTCAAACATTTGTCTTGGAGTTCATCTCATATTTTCAGCAAAGACACAAAAAAGAGGGCACAACTTTGGTCGGTTTATCTGGTACAGCTTTGGAAAGCACTGCCAATGCCAGGGAATACTGGAATTTCATTCTGAAAGAAGGGAAAGGCCATAAGGACTTGCCTAATAGAAATGGAATGAAAAGTAATGATATAAAGAGCCTTGTGAGACTGCTTGAGAGCCTTATAATAAGCATTTCTGCCAGAAGATGGAAAATTATCAGTGCGAAATGACTGGGGAGAATAAAGACCACATTAATCAATCAGAGGATCACAGGATAAGGAGGATTAGTTTTGATGAAAAAGGCAAAAGCTATCTGGAATTCATCAATGGAAGCATTTATAACAGAAACACAAAAGTATTAATGCCATAAAACAAGGCATAATGACACTTATTTCAATACAATTTTTTTCAAATCTGCTCAAAAAACCCCACCAAAACCCAAACCAAACAGAGCCACTAGGACATACACGTGAATCAATAATCTATTTTATGAAATGTAGTGTTCCTCATGTATTTCGCATGGCACATTCGAAGCCAAGAGGAGATATTATTCCTTTGTGTATGCTCATTAGGAGCAAATAATAAAAAGATTATTTTTTTATTTAAGACAGAGAACGACAAGTGGCAGAACACCAATGTAAGTGAGTATTAACTGTCAGGACTAAGTTTAGGCTGGAAATCAGTGAAAGGTTCCTCGCCATGGGAGCAGCAATGTCTGGAATATCTTTGCAGGCTGAGTACCAGGATATTTCCTTCTTTTATTTTATTTTTTTAAGAAATATCTAATTTTAAGACAGGTCTGACAAATCCATAAAGAGGATTATGTGACACAGTCACCCATGGTAAGTAGGAGTTAAGTTAGATCATCTGAAAGCCCCTTATACAGCATTAAATGCTAGAGAGTTTATTATTTTATTAATAATAACTGTTAATATATGATAATATTCTAAAGAAGACAGTACTGTTTATTCTTCATGATACCAGATAGCACAGGGAAACCCTGTGATGCACTTTTCCCTTCTCTGTGGAAACAGAACGTGCCCAATTTCCAGTATAGTTTTGTTGTTAGCTGCCAAGAACTAGCCATCACATACTGAGAACACTTGTTTATTCCTAGACTAGCCTAACAACCCTTTGAATACAAAGCATGGGTTTCTTTGAGGCAGGAAAAGACAGGAGGGACTGGATAAAGGAAAGCTATGGTTGATTTGATAGGAACTTTTCAAAAATGTTTGTTACATTTGCAACTTCTCCTACAATGTTCCTGGGAATCAGCCAGGTCTGTTTATATGTACACCACATAGCTTACAAGTAACTATCTTCCCCTTCACATTAGACCCAATAGATCGTAAGAGCTAATTTAAAAACATTACGATTTCTTGTTCAAATGTGCAATTAAGAAGAGAAATGAAGACTGAGATTAGCAATGGCAGAAGATCTCTAAACTTTATATTACACAATTAACATTTTAAGTAGAGCGGGTCAAAATAACTAGGCTTTTTACTTGCTTGCAACACTGGAAAGTGAAACAATCACCCTTCAGGTCAAATAATGTTTCATCTATTTTTTAGCATTATTATCATGTTTTCAAGGGTTTGTAAAAGCCGTTTCACATTTAAAATTGGAAATATTTACAGGGTGTTTCAATTGTTGCTCATAAGCTTACAAAGAGATACAAAAGTATATCAAGACATTTACACCTGGAATAGCCATACATGAAATCTTGGTGTGTTGTTAATTAAGCTACATAAGTGTGCAGAGAGAATAAAGATAATTCTGCTGGAAAATCTAAACAGTTCATTTAACCAAACACAGGTCCTTCTGACTACTGAAATACATGGAAGTTAAAGACTCAGGACTACAAATGATAACCTTGTAATGCTCATTAAGAGTACTCCTAATCAGTGATGTCATACAGAAACATTTTGATTTACTTAGCAGAAAATGGGTAAATAATACAGCCCAATTTTCAGAAAATTAATAGAGATGACACAGGTGAGTCATTGATCTCTGGCTTTTTCTACCTTGAACATTGCTGCTGGCCCAACTCCTCCTCCCTGACCACCCTCGCAAGGGGAACTACACAGCAGAGCGAGGCCTGGAGCAGATCACAACCTGAGGATGCCATACCAAAATGAAATCAAAGCCATCACCACCTTGGAAGGAATGGACAAAAGCACTGTGTATCCTTCCCTTCTGTTCAGCACTCCTGGTAGGGTCTTAGCTGCTATAGTATGTTCACCAAAGAGCAGACAACAAGCTTAATGGCAGATATGGACCCACTGAAGATCCAGAGGAGAGGATAACAAGAATAATGAGGGGTCTAGATAACATAATTTCAAGGGAATACTTGAGGGGGGAAGGAGGGAGGAAGATGAAAATAGGTCTTAATTCTGAAAAGGACTGAAGTAGCATGCTTAAATGATAACAAAATAGATTTAAGACACTAAGAAAGTACTAGTGAAGACAGAGAAGAACATGAACAGGCTATCTAGGGCAGCTGTGCAATCTTCATCCATGAAGATTTTTTTAACAACATACATAGATATGCAAAGAAAAGAGGCAATTCATCCTGTTAACAGGGCAAAACCACTTGTTTAAGGTCCCATCCAGGATTATTTTTTATGAGTCTAATTTTGTCTTCTGACCAGCATACTTGGCCCTAAGCCATTCTTTTGTCTCAAATTCTCCTTATTCCGTTGCTGACTTTAGCAAACTCAGTACCAGGGAGCAAGGAAATACTCATTTCCTAATGTCTCTTTCATTACTTCAGTCTGCTAAGTGCAGCTAACAAGGGAGGAAGAAGAGGAGGCAACACAGATCCCTGAATTCAGATCTTGACATTGAAGAAGAGAAAGAGCCAAATGTCCCAGATATTGTGTTTAAAATTCTTTTTATCCCATTAAGAGATATGAAGAGTTATGTATTCTACTATGCACTTAAGTACAGTTTGCTATTTGTAAAAGCCCTCCTAATCCTATTCCTCCCCACCAGATCCAACTAGGCAGGATTCTTTTCTAGTTCAGCTTTTTACCTTGGTTTTCCCACAGTGTCTCACAGACCATAAAGTGTCTGGGATTTTGCTGAAGAACGTTCCCATTAAAGAGTTTTACCTCAGAGTAGAGTTTGCCAGTTCCCCAGAACCAGGACCTAACAGCCTCCTGAGCAGAGGATGACATTTCTGTTCAGCCAGGTTCACAGATAAAGCATTACACATCGTGTCGAGGAGAAACACCAATGGAACAATGAAAAAAATGAACTCACAGATTCCGAGAACATTTACTCCACTATAATTCATTACCGCCAACTAACTCAACAAAAGTTACAGGACTATAAAACCAGTTTAAGTCAGAATAAAATCAGATTCTTTCCCTCAAAGACAGCAATATATTTGATCATATTTTAAGGCAGTTATCTGCATTCTTTATTTGGTAAATATTGATTGTAAGAGTGTTAGACGCCAAGTGCCACAAACCATACATACATAAAATGGAACATATAAATTACATTACAAGATATTGAAGGATATCACCATGACATTTGCACTGAAGAAACTGACAGCTCTGTTATTGTCTAGAATGGTGTCTGTCAACTCCTAGATATCATCTGATTCTTAATTAAAATAACACAAGCAAAATACATTTTGTTATGACTTTCCCAAAATACTCCAGCTAGCAAGGCAATATTGCGGGTGGAAAGAAATACAAGCTCTCCTAAGTGAGTGGCAATGAGAGAGAAGAATCGGAACTGAGAAGAGGAACGTTTAGCCACAAACCTAGCCGACACGGAGGCACAGTGTGGAAAAAGATAAAGAACACATCCACCCGCATTTCTCGACCGCTAGAAGGCAACTTGGTTTTTGGAGTGGAGTGATACTGTAAAGGTGGTGTTAAGCCTGAGTTTATGCCCTCTCTCATCTCATTTCCCAGTCAAAGCATTTAAGCCGCAACACGTCCTGCCAAGCAGTGTTCGGCTGTCTGAAGAGGGTGGCCATTGCTGAGAGGAGGTTTAGGAAATGCCTCTTACTGCTTTCTCTGCTATTATTTGCCTCTTCTGAGTTGTGCCAGGAGATGAATGCAAAAGTTCTCCCATCTCAGAGCGCATCTCCACAGAGGCTGGCTGCGACGGGGCCCCAGGCTCTGTTCCTGGGAGAGGAATAGAAGGACTACTCCCACCTCTCCGGAGCAGCACCGAGCCCAGCCAACCCACAGACCGGCCCTCTGCACAGCAAGGAACTCAACCCTCTTGAGGTTGGCTTCCAATCTCTCCAACCTCCCAGCTGGGCTGGCCTTACAACAACAGAGAGAGATAAAATTCAGTGTAAACCTAGCCCGAAGCACAACCAGCCATTTGAGCCACTCATATAAAAGAAGAAACACTACTTTGTTCTAACCATCAAAACTTCTGGTTAAAACTTAGCAGTTGTTCGTATATGAGAAGGTGATGTCTCAAAACCCAATATATTTTCTTCTTTTATTACGGAGGTAAAAAATAGTAAAGTATATCATTTGAACTTTTGTATTAGGGAAAGAAGAAAGGGCTCTCAGGCAGAGACCTCGACTGTCAAGTGATTTTTATGGCTATGTAACAGACCCTGAAAAACAGAGGGGTTTAATAGAAGTGTCAGTCACAGTGTGTAATTACTTTCACACAAAATTATGACATCGGTGGTTAGTGGGATTTTTAAAGCAACATATGGAACAACGCTTGGCAGCTAATGTGCAGGTTACTAGGACCAAGAAAATTCATTCAGGAACTTCACATATTCCCAGCATTCATGCCTCCTACTGTTCATGAGATCAACTGCACGTACTGAAAACTAGGCTCTTGTTTGAACTTATTTTAATAACTTCTAAATTGGATAGGGTTCTTTCTTCACCTTGTACTTGTATGGTATTACTTAATCTCCTAAAAATCATGACAAATCACCTGTGAAGGTTATTCATCAGTGCCCTTTCAGAAATAAGACTAATAACGCATAAAACCTTGTCAAAATGAACAAGCTGGGGGCTGGTGTTTTGAATCAGAAAATAATAATTGCCTTTTAATTACCAGGCATTTTTTAAGAAAGTATTTTTATGTGAAAGAACAATGCTTTTGTATGAATTAATAGCTGGAGTTCTGTCACATCTCTCCATGCTCATTTTGTCAACAGAACTACATTTTTCTCTAGCCTATACATAACCCTAAATGACAGTAAAAAACCTCAGATTTTCCCCCAGAGCTGTAGCAAGACCAAAGGGCTGTGAAGGTTAGCTTCCATTAATTGGATCCATGGGTAACTGGTCACACCAGATTTTGCAAAAGCAAAACTGGATGTAGAGTACCTTGTGGAGACTTTTATTTTTAACAGTAATGACACTACTGCGTTCTTTGATACTATAAAGAAGCAGTACGTCTGATCCTGCTCATCTTTACATCTAAAATGCATCAACACATAGTTCAATGCAGATAGTTTCAAAGTACACACAAAATCAGAACTGACCCAGATTGTTGTAATTAAAGAAAGAAAAATATTGTCGAAGAGCACCCTGTTTCCAAGCCTCAGACCAGGTCAGACCCACGGAACCTGTAAGCTTTGCGACCTGTCCAGAAAGCAGCTCTGCCCTTCCCCGTTGCTTGCTCTGGGACTGAATTTCTGTCACTCACGCAGAGACTGCCTGCTTGCTCACACACAGCCCGAACGGCGCTTGGAAGCAGAAACGGGGTAGTCTTGGGAACAAAACTTTGGCTAGTCAGTGGCTGTGCGTTCTGCACAAAGTGACATTTCTGCAGAATTTTCAAGTTAAAAATATGCAGATAACCATGCTAACCAGTGACAAAATGTACGTGCCAAGGCTCTACTATTATTAGTATACTTGGTAGTCTATCATCCAGCTGAACTTCCTATGTTGACTGTGATTTTCTAAGGGAGGATTTGTGCCAGTTCTCTCTCACTGGAGTAGATGAGGTTTGAACCTGAGCTGTTACCAATTTGCTCACTCCACACATGACCCTCTGGGTTATTTCTTGAGCAGCTCGTCCATACTGAGCTGCTACCAGCTAGCTTTCCTTCCAATTTGTGGGTCAGATGAAAAGAAGATACAGAATGTAAAACTGCACACCTCATGTAACGCAGCACATTTTATACCATTTCTTTAGCTCTCCTGGTGCCCAAGTGGTTTGTTTAGACTTCGCTAGACTGAAAGATCTCCCAAAACTAGAAAAATACAGTGTTTCAGAGAAAAGGTTAAATCACCCTATGCGTTCTGGGTGAGAAACCTACACAAAAACAACTACATCCATACCTGCTGTGAACAAGTACAACAGTAATAACTGAATAATAACATTGTAGCATCCAAAACAGTTGAATTCAAAGCACCAGAAGAAACGATCTGATATTCAGGAGACTACATATGGTTCTTGATTAGCACAGCCAGTACTCGTTCTGTATCCTTGGCTAGAAGAACCAAATAACCATAGTCTTATAGAATACATACATAAGCTTGTGGATTTTTTTATACATATAGATTCAAGTTTAAGCCTTCCTTAAATCTGAGATTATTCTCCTTCATATATATATATATAACTGACAAGGATACAGTAGTTTGGCATGGCAAAACACAGCCTTCTTTTCTTTGGAAGAAAGGAATTCATCTGGAACGCTAATCAACAAGGAGGAGACTGCTTTCTGAAAGTCAAGACCTACAAATCTCCTTGATATGGCCATCCTTTTTCATTATTTCTCTGTTACATGGTCTCAGACCAGATGAAGAAAGATCAACAGACAACCTGGGGTGGCCAGGGAAACAGACAATAATCTTGTTTTCAGCAGAGGATCAAAACAAGCTTTGAGAAAACTAACTCTGGGTTTTATTTTCTTATAGAAGAAATACATTTGTTACCCAGTGTGCTTGAGCAGCAGGAGATCTATGAGCGACCAAAATAATCTGTACCTCAAGTCCAAAAGAGCCATAATTTATTTTAGTCACAGAGCACAAGACGCTGCCTTCACAAAGCAGCCTCTTCCCACCCTTCCACGAAACAGATTACTTGCTGCATTTTAAGGACAGATACACAAAACCAAATGGAGGATCGTATCTAATTAGTATTTGTTGAAGTGCATGTAGCATTTCCTGAGCATTATATGGATTTGAAACAACCTAAGCCTCTAGTTCAACCGTCTGTTAAAGTTAAAAATGTCTAAGGTAAGGTCTCCCTCCCTTTTTTTCCTTTTTCCTATGTTGATCCTATAAGATGAGTCAAATGCAAAAGAAATTCACTGTTTAGCTGCAGAGATTAACAACAGCAGCCAAGGACAGGGGAGACGGGTAAAAGAATCAAAAATAACTCAAATTCCCTGGCTCACCAAGAATGAAGCACCCGTAAAATCAAGCAAAAAGATCAGTAACTAACAGTCATCATCGCCACATTCTTAATCCAAATCCAAGCAGGCTCCACTACAGCTGAAAGCTGTCAATCACAGAGTGCTTAAAACTGATGAGGCTGCCTCCTTTTATCAGTTACATGCCAACACATTCAATCCTCTTTTCTAAACCTGGAGAAAGCATCTCTCCTCTTTCCACTCTGGACAAATCAGTCTTTTCACACTGAGACAACAGCCCGCAGAAGAGTGAGCCACAATGAAGATGGTGTTCTTGTCAGTACCGTGAAGAGCCATGTCTAACTCTACTAACAACATCCTTTCAGTAAAAATAACTAATTCAAACAACAACAGCCACAAAATTCACAATTTTCAGTGGCATGAACACCAAATTCTCACAGAGAAGCTAACTGCCATCAGATTTACGGGATGCTCCATTTCCAGATAAGACCTCCAAAATCTAACACAAAGTTTGCAGTGGGAAGAAACAGGGATAGGAGTTGAGACCTTTGTTGACAAAAAAAATCGCAGTCTCTTTTCAATTATGGGACCATTTTTTATCTTATACTCACAGAGGAAAGAAGGCAAAGAAGAAAGAACAATTATAGTTTAGAGCTCATATCAAAAGGGTTTGTATAATCCATGTTTCAGCATTGCTTTTCTTTCAATTAAAAAAAAAATGATTTAAAAAACCCCAGCAATAAAGAAGCTAAATGTATGAAGTTGAG
>KZ509841.1:8041-19626 GCA_002844005.1 Limosa lapponica baueri | reverse complement strand
AACTCAAAGATAGCCACAGCCTTTTGTATGTTTTCTATTATTATTAATCTTATCAAAAACAAAACCAAAAAAGTTTGTATTTTTAGCCAACGAGCACGACCACAAAGACACCAAGCAAAGGACCGAGTAACAACAAAATCAGTGCAATACTTGCAAGAAATCAGCCACACAAGCCATACAAAAGTTCTTAAAATATATTGCTGTAAGTCCTTTAAAAGACAGTAAGCTGTAAGATTTGCACCAAAATCATAAACCAGTTTTCTCTCCCGTACTTGGGAAATATAAGCAGTAGAAGGACCAGCCCCATTTTCTCTGATTAAATACTTCAGGTCATGTAAACCTTATTTTCTACAATGGTAAGAAAGCAACAGCAGAAAGCCAGGTCTGCATCAACAGGGTGTTTTGGTTTTGGTTTTTTTTCCCTAAACAAGCAGTTACTTAGACTTCTTTAGGGTCAAATAACAACAGATCAAAGACTTCAGTTATCATGCCTTGGCACAAGCACCGGTCACTATTCTTCATTTCACCAGATCAAGCCAATCAAACAGGTCAGACCCTCACCCCTCACATCCCTACATACCTGTCCTTGTAAGGTTACACGACTTCTGTCTTGCAGGTGGTGATGAGAAACTGAAGAATGCCAAGGATGGACCTGACTCTGAGACTGGGCCCGAACAAGATCAGCCGACTGTGTTACTTGTGGTGGCGTGATATGTTCCAGGTCGTGCTCTAAAACATGGCTTGTGCTATCCTGAACAAACGCAGAATCATCGAACTGTGGCAGAAGGTCTTCCTGAAGGAGGTCATCTGGGTCAAGGCCTGTAAATGGTTCATTATGAGTCTCCACTTGATGAAGTAAGTTATCATCTAACGATGTAAAACCGTTGCTTTCAATAGGGTCAGCGAAATGGCTTATCTGAGAAGCAGAACCAGCAGAAGCTGGAAAATTAATATTCACAGGAGAGAGTTTTGAACTACTAAAGTTGCCCTGAGGATGCGCAGAATGCAACATTTGAAAACTATTTGAATTCAAAGGTGTATTAGGATTCAACATGTGCTCAGTTGTTTCTTGCTTGGTCCCTGTTTGAGATGTAAAGGCATCGCTTCCAGTGAAGTCAGAGATAGAGTGCGTCTGCTGGCTAGTAGAAAGGGCTGTCGAAGGCTGAAGAAGGCTGGTTGGAGAAATGTGGTTATTCGAGTAAGAATAAGGAGATGAAAATTGTTGGCTGTTATTGACAGAACACGGAGTAATAGTTGGGGACTGTCCGTCGAAATTTCCTTCTTGATTCCCACAAAAATGTATTGAAGCACTTGCAGTTTGAGAAAACGGTTGGACAGACAGAGGCTGCTGTGAAGTTGATGGATTAGAAACCGGAGGCGGGTGGCTAACACTGACTCTGTGAGAAGTAGACACATTAACTTCCATGAAGTCTTTTGGCTGACTCAGAGCATCTTGCCCCGTGTTGTTTCTGCTTTGTTGGGAGCGTAGCGAGGCACACTGATGCTGCGGTTCATTAGCCTGAAATAAGGCAAAGTCATGGTGTGCTACAAAGCTTTTGTTTTGCTGCATAGACTGAGAATGTCCTTGGTGAAAGGGGGACCCATTCTGATTCGAAACAGTTGTGGCAGTTTGGTGACCCCACATAGGACTACCGTCGGCCACATCTGGAAACATCCCATTGGACTGGTTTTGCGGGTGAATTGGTGAACAATTGAATTGAGAGTGTGGTGATAAGACGTTGTCAGCCGAGCTATTAAAAGACTGATTTACCGAGTGAAGTTTCAGTGAATCATACTGATTCAGCTGATCAAACTCACTCATCTTTTGTGGATTTTGAGCATCTTGCACATGGTTCAGTGAGTCTATGTGCAAAGGTTCAAATTCTGCACCCAAATTCAATTCATCAACAAGTGAAACAGGTCCAGGTTGAACAAAGGCATCATCTGACAAACCTTCTAAGGTCTCACTAAAAAGATTGGCATCATCAAAAAAATCCATCATAGGATCAGTCATCTTGATAGGTCTGTACTGCTTTTTCTCTCAACTCCAAATGGAGTCAATTTTGGCTCTCTGCAGTGAACAGAAACAAATGACATCCAGCGGTCACCACCTTATCCAAGGCATGCCAACATCCATTAGTGCTTCTGATGAAACATTTGTCTTAAAGTGTTAAAGCATCCTATCGGAGGGGAAAAAGAAAAAGAGAAAAATTACTTTCATTACTCTCCTCATCACTCCTTCCCTTCCCCACACTTCCAGGGAATTTTGGTATTTTGTTCCTAACTTTACCATTTAGTTAAAACACAAATCAGTTATTTTTGCTTATACCTGCTGTCCTGTGCAGCATTTATAATTTCTGTGCCTTACATAATTTAACTAATATTTGATGTTTTAAATGTAATGGTCTCAATTTTTCCATTCAGTTTGCTCCATTACCTAAGCACAATGTTAGATTCTCCTTTGCCATTTTCATTAAAACTACCAAATTGTAACAGAATTGTGGTTTTTAGTATCCCAGTATTAAATTTTGTTTGTAGAAAGACATCATATAATACATAGAATGCATGCAGTAATCCTGTATGTTTAAACAGGAAACTTGAAAGGTTATAAACTACATTTAAAAATACAGTTATCTTGACTTCATTAGGAAAAGCTCAGATACTGTTTCTTCTATTTACCTTACATTAAGTAAGACTCTGAAAAACTGTTTTATCTCACTTAAAGACATACTAGAACTGTTATTTAAAGGAAAGACAAGAGGCTGACTACAGTGATACAGTCAAAGATAAACACAGGAAAAGAACTACCTTTGGTTCGCCAACAGAGTTTACACACTACCTAGTTTTGAAACACAAGTTGTTTTATTCATACTATCCCTGGGTGATCACCAGTGCATCAGAATTTGCAATCAGGGATTTCAGGCAGAGGGAGCTGAGAAGGATGTTTAACTAAAGTTTAACAGCCTAAAAACTTACACATGTGTAGTGTAATCAAACAAAACGGGAAATGAAGGGAAATGAATGAAAATGTGTCTCTCTGATACTTTACCTCCCCTGATATCAACTAGTGAACCTCTAAAATAGAGGAGCAATCACTTGAAATGAGTATCTTCATGGAATAATAATCCCTTTATCATGTAAATACATATATCTAATTACTATAAAGAAAAAAAGGAAAGAAAACAGCCACCTGACGCTACTACTAAAGCTCACCTTCATGCTCTCGTCCTCCAATTCAATTCCAATTCTTCATTAATGAATTCTCTTAAGAATAAAACAAGTATAGGATCCTTCCAGAAATGGACACCATGGAAATGTGAAATACTCTTATGGACAAGGTTCATGTAGAACCAATTAAGTACAAAGTAATCTTTGACAAGCTGATGAAAACCTGTTCTGCTTATGCTTGTAGTCCACTGGAAGTGTTGCGACCACAGTCGGAATAAAGCCTCACCTAAATTAATAAACCTCATTGAGAATTTGGTCTTATAAAACCTCTAGTCTACACAGAAAAAAAGACAGATGGATCCTGTATCACACTGAAAGACACCAGTTGGTGACATCTGTCAAGTATGAATTGGTACAGGTGTTAATTACTACAAGTATAGAGAAGAAGCATGCTATTAAAAAGGCACAGAAGCTTAGGAAGGTGACAGCTTAGCATAGCAAAGTAGCCAGGGATTCCAGATGATGCACTGCTTAAAGTTAGGACTTCCTGGAGTCCCAAGTTAAAGGAAGCACTACAATAAATTAACCACATCATCTTCTAACACTGATTAAGTTGTCTACTTTTGATTAAAAGCAATAGAATGACTTTCCCAGTATCAAACACCTTCCAATAGATGATAAACCAACAACAGGATCCAGGTAGATGATGCGGCATGGGTTTAAGCTTTTGTAGCATTTCTAATATAATCACGTCTCATCTTAGGATATTTCAACTCAAAAGACAAGTTGGGGGAGAGCTATTTTAGCTCCGAGAAGACAACCGTGTCAGATTAAGTGCAAGGAAAGAATATCATAGACACAGAACAAATGATCTAATTAAAGAAACCCCCATCTGGGGAAGATAGATGGAAATTACAGTAACCATGTGTAAAACGTCATGTTCCAGGCTATCAAGGACTCTACTGTAAAAAAAAAAAAACCCTCATATTTGAAGCCTGTATTGATAAGGGTTTACATATTGAGAGAATAAATAGCTCAGCAAACTGCAAACAGCTCCTTGGTTACGCCCAGAGATAAACTATATTTCACTGTGATTGGAAGGCTACTCAATTGGCACTAACATGAAAAAAAATACAGATTCCTTCTATCTTTACCCATATAATTACAATAGCACGTTCCATCGTTTAAAATTTTGTTTGTTTGTTTTTACATAGGGTAAGTGACATACGGGCCAGCTATTCTATTGTAATTAACTACTATAAATGCTCTTCAGTTTATCTGCATAGTAGCCTGGAACTATCAAACAGGACTAAAACAACCCTGTATTGAAAAAATACCTACCAGACAATCTCTTCACGTTTTCTTGACAATTGTGTACCTCTATAGGAAAAAATGTGAAAAACCCCCATGCATAACAGCTGGCATCACTGCAGTTACAATACTGTAACTCAGAGCTCGCCTCACAGAAACTTCCTTCTTTGCTCAAAACCCAAGAAACACTTTTCATCTTAGTTTTTCCTACTTTCTTTCAGCATAAGGGAAAAAAGGGGAGAAAATAAGAGACAAATAATACAAACTCTCTTTTTAAAATGCAAAGGATTTCTAAAACAAATAAATCCTAGTAGGTATAAAAAGGAAACGTAACCTGACGATGTCAGCTTCACTTCAAGGATCCAAGCAAGATGGGTAGCACAGATGAGCTTCCAAACTGAGAAATCTGAAGGCTAGATACATGAGAAACCTCTCTAGGCTAATTAGACTAACGTAAATTTATTATGAAGAAAGCTTCTCTGTAAAGAGGAGGTCATGAAGGGGAATAAAAAACCCCCAAAAACCACAACCCAAACCTCTTGGAAAGGATAGCACTATAGATAGCCCAAACACAACTCAAGCAAAAACACCTTGGATTTTGACCAGAGAAGTACTTAAACCTCTTTTTCTTCGGTGCCTACAAAATCCATCGTGTTTTTTCAGGCCAAAGAGAAGCACACCTTGGAAACTCAAGGATATTGATTGGGAGAAACCAGCCTTCCACACAAAGTCATCTTCCAGATTTACTGAGCAATTGTCCTGTTTGTTTCTCTCTGCTGCACTTGAATATGAAAACATGAGATCCTCAGCTTGCAAATTGTGAAGGCATATGACGGCAAATTGTGATGCATTTCTGAACTTAGTTGGCACACACATACTATTTTCCTGTCCCTTCCTTAAAAAATACCTACCTCCTCACACTTAATGTACTGAAACAAAAAAGTTCTCACATGAAAACTTTTTACGTGCTTTCTGTAAGGGATTCTCCACGTTCTTACTCCCTCTTAAATAGAAAATGATAGCAGCTACAATTACATTTCACCACACTTTTATCCAGCCTTCTCCTTCCCCAAACAGATCTGTGGTACCAATTGTATCTTTGGACATGCTTTTACCTTCAACCAGCAGAAAAGTGTTCAAGAAAATAAACATTTTGAAGACTTTCGTCTACTGGACTTGACAACTACAAGTTTAACAATGCAATGTCCGGCAGTGTTTTATGGTACCAGTTCCAAAATACTTCTCACAGAAGATAAGCTCCCATTGGAGCTGCATTTTAATCACAATGGGAAAACTAGTTTTGAAACCCTACTCAATAAAGCAAACTACAGTAAAAGAAGCAGAATGTGTTAAAAAAAAAAATAAAGAGAGGAGAAAGAGCTCTTCCTTCGTCCTCAAAGTTTTTGCTTTGTCAAAACTCAGCACTTCACCACATGAAATCACTGTTATGATAAATAATTCCATTTTACAGCAATCTAACATTAAGAGACCTAAGTTAAAGATTTAAACCAAAGTATTAGAACAGGAGAAATGGTATTAAAATAGCTGTTGCAAAAGTGAATGAAAAAATACTAATTTCTGCATAACTCGTGCTTCTCATTTAAAAAACAAATAATGTTGTTTTCTGTAGGGTCTAAAATCTTCTCCCTGACAAACGGAATATAAAGCAATGCATTATCATTGTTCCTCTTAATCTGCAAAAGCAGCTCTCAGGTACTACTACTGCAATTCTAACTTTTTTAAACTTGAAGATCTTTTTCAGATTCTACTTATTCTATTCAAAACCACCTAGAAATGAAACCGGCTACGCTCAGCCCAGTTTCTTTCTTTTCCTTAAGTGTGTGTGTGTAAGAACGAATCAATCCCAGAGCTGGGTTAGGAAACTCCTTGCGAAGTGTGTGTGTGTCGGGGGGGAGTGGGGCAGGAAGAAACTTTCATTTTAGTTGCTCATCAGAGTTCAATAACAACCCTTTATTCTTGTCAGAAAAAAGACCAAGAAGAAATTTTATATTATGTTAGCGTGCGGTAGATCCAAGTTGTAAAAAGACAAGCTGGAGTTACAGACACAAGCAAGAGCAGAAATGAAGGGAATGGTACAAGATTTAAAGACCAGAAGGAAACAAAGGTTTATTTTACGGAATACACCAAAAAAGAATGAACACATAAGAAAACAGAATCAAAGATATCAAATTTTGCTTTCAAAAAACTGAAGCGGGAGTAGCAGTAAAATACAAGATAATAAAAACTACTGATGTGTTTCATTTCATTAATTGCTTTGTTGATTACTTTTGATGAAGTGACAACAGAAAACAAGCTACTTCAGTTATAAGCAAGTAAACGGGGAATATTCAGCCCATGACTACGACATCCACACTTCTATACTTTGATAGACTAAGTATCACTCCTTCACATGCCTGATGTGTGACAATACCATAGATAAGAGCAAGTCAGTGACTTTGATGGCCATTTTTCACACCAGTTGAAACAACAGCTATCTAGAAGCGAGCTCAGAAAGAAGCCAGGGACTAGGGAGTAGGCAGGAGGAATTAAAACTGAAGTCATAAAAGCATGACGTGACAGAAGTCTGGCCTACAGGTAAAGGACACAGAAGGGGTAAACACAGAGTCATAACTAGGGAAGAGTTTTACATCATACGCATGCAAAATGGTTCTTTTTTGGGGGGGGAGGAGGCCAGCAATGCAACCAGGCATAACAGACTTGCTTCCAAACAAGAGATCTGCCAGAGAGACTGAAAAAGTCATTGTATTTGCTAAGTTTTATATAGCATACAACAGCACGACAGGTTTGTGGCTTTGTATTATTTGCCTATCTATTAGCAGATGGAACACTGTGTCAAAAGAGATAGACAACACAGTGTGTTAAAAAACAGATACTCAAGAAACTGATCACTTCTGCAAAATATTCAGAAATGACAGAGACATTCCCTCCCCAATGTTAAAAATAAAACACAATTACACTATCATTATTTGTCAGATTTAATCATAACTAAAGCTTTGGCTGAGTTAAAGCTGCAGTAAATTAAATAATACAGAAGCTACTTCTCCCACTGATGTGCCAATATAAATGATATTCTATTATAGATTTAAAGATCAATGCACATGTTAAATTTAAAATGCACAAAGGGACAGCACAATTTCCTCAAAATCCCAGAAATGCAGAAGATAAAAAAAAAAAAGAACACTTAGACATTTAGTAGAGATGAACTCCTTTATTCCCTAGCAGGAAGGAATAAGTAAGGCTTTGTACAAGAGTACCACGGTATCTGTAGCTAAATAAGGATTGAGGAGGCATTTTCTCATATTGTTATCGCTAAAATTTGAGTAGCCTGTTTCAATAAATATAAGCCCACACATCCAGTTATATAGCTAAATATGCATTATTTTATTTTAAAATTGTTTTTCATTGATAAGCATTTTTGAGTAACGAGCCATACTTTTAGTAAAATCATATCCTCAACATACTGGTTTCGTTTAGAATTCTATTCTGCTACTGAGTTCACAGACACCATGCTAAACCCTCACAAGATAACTCAAGTACCTTGTACTTTGATTTGAAGATTAGGAAGAGAAAGATTTGAAACTGATAGTCCTAAATTAAGTTCCCAGGACTAGGTTCCAGTCTATGACTGCAGTTCCAGCTCTGAGTAAGAGCGTAAGACTGGAGCAAACTGGCTTGTACGTGCTTGTCATAATACTTCAGAGTACTCTGTTCTCATACCTACACTTCTTTTGCTCGCTCCAAGTACCTCATGTAACTCTTTACCCCTCTGCTCCCCAGTCATGCACGAACTCCCTTCTACCACCTCTCCTCCTTTCTGCTAAAGCAAGTTGCCTTTGGGACATAAATATTAAATATTTATAGATTAAAAAAAATAATAATTCAGTACCTGTCAATGGGTATGCTCAGTCCTAAAAGTGCAAGTCACCCAACATGACAAATGGCGTTTTACTTGGAAAGAAAATCCATCTTTCAATGCAACTAAAGACAAATTTCTACCATTCTCAAAGACGTTTGCCTTCACTGGGAAGGGGACAGCGTCTTTGGTGAGGGCAGCTCTGCTTAAGCTGCACAGAGCAAAACCCCGCCAAAGAGAAACTATATCACCGAACTCGCTGTGGAACGCAGCACGGGATCAGGAAGTCCAACAGCATGTTTGGGCCACTCACTATACTTCTTTAACAGATCCATTTTAAATTTAATTTTTAACTCAAGGTAAATTTATAAAGTCTCAAAATCATATTTCAGCAAGCAGTGCTTAATATATGGAGAGAACACATTATAATAAATTCTGCAATGTATGAAGTAATCTTAGCTGGTTTATTTAGAAACCAACATACATTAAAAGTACTAGTAGCATTTAGAGAAATTCATATTTTCTAGTAAGATTTTTGTGGTTGTTTTGTTTCTACTGTTTTGAAGTGGGTGTGTGTAATACCACCAAGTTTCTTCAGATGAAATATGGTTTATATTACTGAAAAAAATGTGGTGGTGGTGTTTTTATTGCACAAAATTCACATCTTTTCTTTTGCTGCTTTCCAGGATGGAGTTTCTTTCTTCCCAAAACTTCAAATTAAAAAAATGTATAGTGAGATGCCCAGTTAAAGCCTGTAGAACTGTCGTATGTATCGGAAAAGGAATCTCAAATCAAAGACCACTTCTAAATTATTTACCTATACACCACCATGCTGCTTCTCTATCTGTAATACTAAGAGTTAGAGTGATTTAGTTAGAGCATTGATACTTAGATATATGAACTCCAAAGTTTAATAATTAGCTAGCACAGGCACCTAAAGAACCCTATGTTATAATAAGTATCTGATTAACCTGTAAGACATAAAAATAAGTTGCTGAAATCTTCTAAATTAAAAATGTATCACAAGATACTTAAGAAAAGGGCCCAAATCAAGATAAAAAAAAAATCTCCTTACCCATGAATATAGAACACATCTCTTCAATGAAGAATTAAGAAGCTCAGAGATGTGCTTTAAATCCAGATGGATACCTCATCATTAGAGACCTGGAAATGAAACGTGGTAAACAAGTCACACAATAACCAACTTCAGGAGATATATATTCAAATACAGTACTTTAAACTCAAAAATTGAATAGATACCAGTTTTAGGGCAGCTTTAAGACACAATGTAAGGGGGAAAAAAAGAAAAGGAAAAAAGGAAAAAGGTTTTCAGGTTAGGTTTTTAAAGCTGTCAATGTAAGAAGCCCTGTACATATTATCTTTTACCAGCAGTCCGCTACTACATACTGACAGATGCACTTGCCAGTGAGAACTGACACTGCCTTTCTAGGGGAGCGTACTCGCATGACAGTTTTATCCTACTCCTTGCCTTGACTCAGGAGAGGAGCTCAACTTCAAGAAGTTCTCTTTTCATCTGAAAGAGGCTTGAAAACATCACACTGCTTAGAGGAAAATGCACATGGGGCTTTTAGGGCCTGTGTGTAAAAGCCTCAAAGCAAACAAAAACACCCTCTAACATTAAAAGACAGAGAAAAAAGTTAGTATATGAACTTACATTCTATAGCAGTGGGTTTTCCCAAAAACAATGCTGCCCTTTCAAAAATATGACCATTCTCTCCCAGGCACAGAGCATCATCCAGTTCCAATAGATTTCCCTCTCCCTAAATACAGTTTCTTGATGACAAACTCTTAAGCACCTTTGCAAGAATATTAATAAAGTTCAACCTTTAATCTTTATTAAAATATAAGATAGCAAATATCACTACATTAAGAAGCAGATTTTACCACGAGGATTCTTTCTTCTCTCCACATCTTTGAGACAATGTGGTAACACGTCAAAGATATAAATTGGTTGTAAGACCTATCAAAAGACTGCAACATTCCAGTAAACAGTGTTCTGGTACTAATTTGGTACATAAGTTGTTCTCTTTTGCTGTACTGGAACTCCCATCATGCAAATAGAGCTCCCACATCCAGAAGCTCCTCTTCACATCCAGAAAGTAGAATCAAGTTCGCAATTATTTAACTGTGAGGTTTTATGCAGCATTTCAATATATTTTTTAATTCCTAAACTTGTTTATTTAAAAGTTCTTTGTTGATTAAACAAAGTTAATAGTATAAAGGTTTTACAATATATAAATTAACCGAATAGAGGCATTCAAAAATTTATTTTTTATTGAAGACTTGCAATCAAGTAAGTTGTTCTAGCTGTAAGAGTTCAACAGTAAAAAAAGAAACATAATTTAACTGTAACTACCATAATACAAACACTATCTCAAATTCTCGGCTATCCAAAACATAGCTGGTTTAGATCCTTGCTCAACAGAATTCTTCGTAAATCCTCAAAACAATGAGGAAAAAAAGATGTTTCTTACTTTTTAGGACAGTGTCCACTTGCTTGAACAGCTTCCAATATGGAGACAATTGTGGAGTACTTAGAAGTTTGAGAAATCCTACGTTGAAAAGAAGAAAAAACCATATTTAACTAAACATACCTTCGTCAGATCTATGATACGTTATTCTAAATGTAAAATACAGGAAATATTTCAGAGGGCGGAAGAATCACTGATGATTATACTAAGTGCCAAAGAGAAATACAAACAAAAAAAGGAACTTAAAGGTTTCTTAAGAAGCGAACGGGATCTATCTCCACAGTTTCTCAAATAAGCTATATTGCTATATTTTAATTCCATAGACACACACACATATATGTACATATATATATATCTGTTAAATGAGGTAGGGTAAAAGAACATTCTGTAAGTCTCCTTTTTTGGAAGAGAGTCTTAATGCTTGTTTTTAAATGTTGAATTGGGAAAATTCACTGACATACAACAAAGCTTATACTTTATTAAAAAGAACCAGAACTAAATTTGTTATAAGCATGCCTAGATGCATATTAAGCTTTCTCAGAAAGTTTTTAAAAAATTATCTTCCACAGCCCAACTAATATAGTTTCTTCATAAAATACTGAAAGAAAAATACACATTTCCCTACATACACATGGGTTTCATTATGTTCTTGATGGAATCTTATAGCTTTACTATTACTAGTAAAAATTTTTGAATAATAGTAACCTTTCTCATTTTGGACACTAAAACACAGACTTTTA
>KZ509838.1:16457-33002 GCA_002844005.1 Limosa lapponica baueri | reverse complement strand
AGGGACGCTGTGACATTAAAGCCGGGTCCCCGGGGCACAGCCAGACGCCCAGAGAGCATCACGCGGGTCCGGCGCGCATTAATTACGGCAAGAAGGCGTCAGTGGGGATGGCAGCGTGCAAGGCGAAGGGTGACAACTCCAAGGAACCGAAGAGCGAGCTCAGGCGTCTTTAATTAGCCATGTAGAGCTTGCCACTAATTAACCTTTTCCACTGGGAAGAGGAGGAAGAAACAAAGCCCTGCTGTGAAGCAGGGTGAGCAAAGCACACACCGAATTAGTCATCCTCTTCCCAGCCCATGCACTGGGGAGGGATGCTGAGAGAAGAGGGCAGACCCAAAACCAGCCCAACATTTCCCCATTTAGGTGCCTCCGAAGGTTTGGAAACTGGGAAACACCAAGAATGATCCTCCCTCTTTTCCCTGGTACCCAGACTCAACACAGGGACTCCCAGCCCCTAACCCTGTGGGTCTGTCCCCCTCCATCCCTTCCTGCAGCAGGAGGGAAGGCAGACGATGCTCCCCTCTCACAGCAGGGGAAAACAGGGTGAAACAGGTGACTGATAAGCAGGGAACAGTGAAAAATTCCAGCCCTCCCAAGCATGAGAGTGAATAAAAGCCTCTGTCCCAGCCCATTCCCACTGGAGCAGGGAGATCAGGATGGAGAGAGAGCACAAGATGGTGTTTCACACAGGTCACGGGTGCCGATGCCCTGGATGAGTGTACTCAACACCCAGACCACGCTCCATGGGGCTGGCAGGGCCGGTCAGTCAGCCTGAGGCTCCAGACCTGCCTCTCCCAACAGCCAGAAATAAAACCAGCGTTAGGCAGAAAGGCCCAAGTATTGCACTGAGAGGGAATGGCACAACCTGACGTTGCTTTCACATCCCGTCCTCACCCCAGGGTAAGATGTCCGGCTGCTGCCAGGAGCTGGGCTCACACAGGGAACTGATTTTCAGGCATCTACGTGCAGCATTAAGAAGGGAGACCCACCTTCCTTCCTGGCTGGAGCCAACAGACCTCTGACTCCACGTGAAGGCACCAAAGCCTTGTGGTTTTTAGAAACAAGCCAAGAAGGAAGAAGCAGCGTCACCACGAACGGCAGCGGTGGAGCAGAAACACAGCCCTGAGACTGACCCAGCTGCAAACACAGTCCCCAAGCCAGCGTGGGACGTGCCTGTTCACAAGAGTCTTCCCAGAGAAGGAAAAAACTTACCCTTGCACGGCCTCAGTTTCTAAGCTGACAACTAAAGGGACAACCCTCTGCCTGTTCCACAGTTAACAGCCCGTAACCGGCCGTGACACTCGAGACTTTACCCCTCACAGATGGAAAAAGCAGTTCATCCATCACCAAGCCGGGAGAAGGAACCCACCTGCTGAGGAACATCTCTGCCAGGTCACAGACACCTCCTCACAGGAGGTGAGGAAGGCTCAGCCCTGCCCTGCCCCACTCCTCTCCACGAGGTGTTAAGCTGCCCAGCACCCAGCCTTCACATCTCTGAGGTTCTTTGGAAGGAGAGGGTGACAAGCCAGCATTTGGGAGGTGTGTGTGGTTGGTATCCAGAAATGCTGCCCCTTGAGAAACTACATTTGTGCTCCTCGAAGGCCAAACATATGGTAGGAGTTATGGCATGCTTTGTTAGCCATGCTTTACTGTTCTCCCTTGCTAAGTCTTGAACGACTGTGTGATCGTATATAGAACACTTCATGTAAAGGAGCGGGGTCAGATGTGCCTTTAGCACCAGGAAATTAATTCAAGGGATTGGTGGTTAAAAAAAAAAAGGGGGGAATGGAAGAGGTCACACATTCACAGAGGACTGCACTCCAGGAGCTGTAACCGCACTCTGGCATTGATTAACTACTGGCACTAAGGCAGAGGCACTTCCAGATTAAAAGTTCGTGCATAAACTTGATAGTTTAGTGCTCCACGGCCAAGGTTTGTTCTCAAAAAATAATAATCTGCCAAGAAACGTACTGGCAGAATTGGGCTGCATCACTGGAAGCACAACACCCACTCCAACAAAGGCAGGGCTTGGGCCATTCACACCGAACCACGGACTCCGCCATACATCCTGGCACACCACCAGGCACAAGGACAAACGACTCCTCGGTGGCGGCCGAGCTCACGCCACAAACTCTCCCATTTCAGCATAATCACTCTTTTGGAAAAGCAGTGAGAGCAGTTCAGATCGGAGGTGGGTGCGAATTTGAAGGCAGTAGGGGAAACATGGAGCAAAGGTGTAAAAAACACAGACAACTCTAAGCCTGATTCCATAAAGAAGGGGGCTTACACGGTCATGCCGCCTCCCCCTCCTCATCCCTCATGTTAGTTTTGTGCCAGCTGATCTCTTTCAGACTATGTTGAAGGAAGAATAAAATAAAACAGGATCACCACATGCTTCTTTTCAGAAAGGGAAAGCTGTGGCTGGGAGGGCAGGGAGACTTCGTCAGGGCTCAGGTCGGTACTTCTGCCAGCCCCAGCATCCACCCCAGGGCAGAAGCTGTGTGGGGTAGATGCAGGGGGAAACAAAGGGAAACAGGGACAAGGGAAGAGCTGGGACTTTGTAACATGAGGTGTGGGGGTGTGCGCCTCCCATCTTCAGGAAATCTGTTTAACTGCTCACCGAGTACCCAAACAAGGGAAAATGAATTCTTATTGTGCACGTCAGAAGGGCGGAACTCACTCGCTGCTTTCCTGGGGAACAAAAAACAAAAAGAAGCAAGCAGAAGTAAGTTCACAAAACTTTCCTTTTTATTATTTGAAATTGGAAAAGGCTCCTTGGGTAACAATGATCAGGTGTAAAAGTAACACACACACTTTGCTCAGCTTTCTGATACCTGGGATGAAGTAGGCCAAGTGCTGCAAAGTCACGTCTGGCTTTTAGATAAGCCCGTTCCTCCCAAACCCACAACCAGAAGGACAGGCAAAGCCCCATCCCTCAGACAGGGGAGCAGCCGGGGCAGGCGAGTCGTTTAAACTACAGTTAGCACTTTGATGTCAAATGGCATTCTAGAAAGGAAAGCTCACCTTTTCCCTCTGCACTGCCCTCTCTATGAAGCAGAGACCTGGTGTTTCACCTTCATTTTTAGTAAGTACCACAGGGCACTTTACAGAGACTTATTTACACTCAAAGCCTACAGGAGATGCCCAGATTAATCCATCGGTGTCACGTTAAAGGGGTTAGTGCAAAATACACGTGGAAACAGGGTACACCTGCTTAGAGGAAGAAGGAGTATTAATCAATGAAAAAAAAAAAAGTGCAGATTGCTTTAATTAAGCTAATGAACACAGTCAATCCGAGTGCTCTTTTCCTCAAAAATTAAAAAGACTGCAATCCAAACAAACCCCAGAACCGTACATTTTAATTTAGCCCACAAGAAAAAAAGTCAGTGGCACTCACAGTTTGGTAACTTATCTTCCACTCCACCGCCTGAGCACACATCTCAAACGTTTCACTGTCCAACTGGTAAGTCATGCTGTCCGTCTGGCCCGTGGCGCCACGGCCAGCACGCAATCCTTTGGCAGCTGAACGCAACAGAAGATGATTGGCCACGTGAGCAACCAGCTACAAGACAGAGTTAATACGTTATCATTTCCTAAACTAGCAAGTCGAGGTTATAACAACCCATTGCCACACAACACCCAGCACTCCCATTAAGTTCCACTAGTTTTAAATTAATAAAAAGCAATAAAAAGTCATCCTTGCTTATAAGTAAACATTGAGCCAGCCGCATTTTGTTGTTGTTTTTTTTTTCCTGGTGGCTTACACTTCCAAGCACACTTGCCCAAGAATTTGCTTTCTCCCCAGTACAAGTTTCCTAAATAACTGCCATCCGACCTCTGCTGTCCCATTCCAGAGCAGCCGTGGCTACTGTTCACTCCAGAGGGAAGCCGACAGCCAAAGTTACAAGTAATTCCATTCTTTTTCCGCCTCCTCAATAATAAAAAAAGCCTGACGAGTCCATGTGGACGGCAGTGAGTCTCCTACAACCACAACGCCTGATCACAGCACATTTATAGCTATGAGATCAGGCCCAACACAAACAAACGGGCTGGATGAGGATCTGTGATGCTTCTGTTTTCCAGCTGGCCAAACCCGGGTGTTTTGACAACACCGAAAGCGTGACCGAGGAGCACAACACAGCCCCAGCACGTAAGCCAGTCGCTTGCCTATTGCTCCTGAGCTAGAATTAAGCCCTAGGTCTTGCTGTGGCTACTGGGGCAATACTCATCTGCAACCTAATTGCAAGCACTTTGTTTATTCCAAAAGGCTTCTGCCAAGAAAGTATTCCTACCCCTGACAAGTTGTTTTCCATCTTCTCCAGCGCTTTCCACCCATCTGGGATAAAGAAGCAAAGCCACTTGTCCCCAAGATTTTTTACAGAGTGAACAGGATGAGGACACGTCAGCACCAGAAATTTACAACCATCTGCAAGGCACCACCACACTTTATCCCTGTCAACAGCTCACAGAAATATCCCAACAAACTGGACAACTAGGGTTCGGGAAAGAAGCAGGGTAGGCACCGAGACATACTGTGAAGGGAGTGGTACCGCCTGTACCAAACAGGAACACGTACAGCAAAACGCTGTACCATCAGCACGGCTTCCCACAGGTACCACTGGGGAGGGCAGGCGCAGGGCTGTGGCTGCATCCCCCTCTCGGGCCACAGACGATGCTCAGATCCAAACCACCAGCCTCTGCGTCCGGCTGCACTCCCTGTTGGTTCCCCTCTCCCAAAGCTTTCCGAGCGGCACCTTGTAACTCCTCATCGTGTTATTCTGCTTTTCTCCGCAAGCACTGATGTAGCCACACACAAAGGAACCAGCAAAGGCACAGGAGCACCCAAAGCACTTATGCCAGTCTCTCCAAATTCACTGTCTTGACAGCTTTCCTCACCCGAAGCCAAATCAGAGGGAATTTTCTTCTGAAATGCCACAAAAGCCTGCCGGGCTTTGAGGAGCAGAAGGTGAGAAGGCAGAGGAAGAGTATTAACACAAAATTTGCTATTTTCATTGCCTTTGCTCAAGACAGAATAAAGCCACGGTGTATCAGCACGTTTTGCCTTTAATCAGGACTAGCACATCCCGACATTTTGAGGCCAATCAGGTGCTCTATAAATAAAAAGATGCTCCTACAGGGGCAAAGCTGAGCTGCGAAAAGCTCCCACAGGGCATTGAGCCTCTGCAAAGCCCTTCTCTCCAGCCAGCCAAGCAGGTCTCGCCCTCGGGAGGGAGACCTTTAACACTGCCACTGAAAAGGTTCAGAAGGGACAGGCTACAAGCAGAAGAACCATCTTAGCGTGAACAACAGCTGCACAACCTGTGCCAACAGCCAACCAACAGGTCCTCGCCCAAGCGACAGAGCAGACCTGTGTTCAGCACCGAGCAAAACACTCCTGCCAACTGCTACCCACGGGTGTGCACTCCCCAACAGACTCCTGACATCAAGAGGAATTTAAGCCGCAGGTAGCAAATACTAAAAGCATTTTAGGCCCCAGTGGAACATGCCTACACCGCCTTCACACACTCAGCCAACCCAACACAGCAGGTTCCAGGAGAAGACTGGCTACAGTCAGCGTCTGTACTTCGGAGACAGTGACTTGGGTCTCAGGCCAAGTGCTTGCAGTGCATTCAGTACAGTCTGGACTTTCAATCTTACTTTAAAAACAAAAAGCAAAGTCAGTTATGTAAAACTTCAGGATTTTTTTTTTTTCCCAGGGATATTGAAGGAAGAAGGAACCCACAATCAGAGCTACGGATTCATTTGCAGCTGAAGCAGAGCTGATTTTCGGGACAAGTTATGGAAACAGCTGCCCAACGGACCTCTCTCATCCCTTCAGGCTGTTAGGGAGAATAGAAAGCACCCAACAGACTGGCTGCACCAGCCTGACAGCAAGCTCCAAGATAAACTGGCCACCCAGATGCCGAAAAGACTCCTTATGTCTTTAGGTATCCCAGAAACCTGCATCACCAAGCTGGAAACCTCCGTCTGCAAGATTAAGCACATGCTCTCCTCCTGCACACAGCTCAGCAGCTGCAGCAAAAGGCAGCACAAGGCAGCAAAGGGCCGAAATGCCCGATTTTAGCTCCAGCTCACCCCTCTGCCCACACACCACAGCTCAGAGAACTGCCACCTTTCCCCTCACCCAGCCCTTCATGATGGGTGGAGATCTGAGTCAACTCTTCCCTCTGCTGATGCCGACGGGAACACCTCTAACAGGCTGCTCAGAAACAACCTACTTTTTATAGCTTATTCACTGGAACAGTAATAGCACTTCAGATTCTCACCTCTAACACAGAGGCAGGTTTTCCACTACTAACAAAGCAGTAGGAAACAAAGAAAAAAAAGTGCCCCAAATCACCTTCAAATTCCCAGAGGTTTGTGAAACTACTTCCAAAGAGACAGGAATTAATCCTGTGAGTGACGTGACCTTCTGTTCAAAGTCTCTGCTGGAGACTCGGTTCTCACACAGCTTGAGGGAACACTCAAGAGCCAGAAATGGCAAAAAGCCCTTGTGAGAGTGAAAATAAAAGCTGCTCGCAGTCAGGGAAACTAGGCAGTGACTGAAACTTTTCCTCTGAAGGGGCTTGAATCCTCCCACCACAATGCACATACAGACACGCTTACAAACCAAAACCTGCAGAAGATGTAAAGGCAGTTTTGTTAGACACTGGAAGAGAAGAAACCTGGAGTTTATCATCACAGCCAGAGAGCAACTGCCACAAAAGATGTATTTTGCCTGTAACCAAGAGCTTCCTTACAAACAGCTCTCTCCTCTCCGTGCAAGGATCCCTATCATCTCTTCCTACACAGGATTAACACGTGCTGATGCAAATGCTGATGGTTTATAGCACAACTCAGTCTGTAGATTAGCACTGAATAGAATTTTCCTGCATAGGACAGTCTATGGGGAATCCGCTTCCTCGCCTGCAGCCCAAACTTCCCAGCAGAGCACAGATCTGCCACACAGAATGCAGGTACCATGGAAAGAAATTAATCCCAGGAGCTTTCTGTGCAAGCAGCAATCATCTGGGATGAAACAAGCGTGACAAGAAAGGGAACAGAAGGGTCCTGTGAGTGGAGCAGCAGCACCCGCCTGTCAGCACCAACCATAAAAGGCATCAGAACAAGCCACAGCAATATTAGAAGAATCCCTCGCCACTCCTTTGGACTGCACAGGGCAACCTGATACAAGAATGACACATAACTGGGGTCACATCAGTACCAGTGACACACGGCACCTTCTGCTGCCCATCACAGACAGGAGTCAGCAGGCTGCATTTGAGTTTATTTCACAGTTAGTTTTCTTTTTTCTCCCTCCTTTACATTTTCAGGCCCACTTCAAAGATCCAAGGTGAACCTTTCAGCTACAAAACCAGTTCTGAATGCACCAGCTTCTGCAGTTTATGCTCATTTCCAGTTCCACACCCAGCTCCTATAAGAAAAAAGAATGACCTCCTCTACGCTCAAGGAGACACCCAGACCTGGAGCCCCAGGGACAGCACATCCACCAAGCTTCAGAAGCCAGGGCAACACCACGCACACTGTCATTTACAGTGGGGAATCCTCCCCTTGCTGCCAAGCTGAGGGAATTTCTTAAAAGGAAACCACCCACTCCAATTACTAAGCCAAGGATGCAGGTATTACGCCAGCCTCTCTTGATGAAGCTGCACCCAGAGAAAGGTTTCTGGAGAGGAGGACATGCTCGGTCACTGCTGACACAATTTACCACTAAGCAGCCAGCCAGACTGCGGGGGGGACCACACAGGTTTCCAGGAGGGTAAAACAAGTCTCCCAGGAGGACAGATGAGCATGCAGCACAGCAAAAACGTCCCTTCTTAAGGGACTTAAATGAGTCCCTTCCATGAAGAAGAGCTCTTTCCTCGGGAGGCTGCTAATGGTCAGAGCAGAGGGCTTGTGTCCATCCAGTCAATTAGATGTTCTTCTGATCCAGCTCTGACCTCGAGTCATTTCTGTTCCAACACATTCTTTTTGCAATAAGAAATGTCTACTTCCTCCTCTGCAGGATCCCTTCAGCTATACAAAGCTATGTTACAGACTGGCTAACGAGAACTGCTAGGGAGCAGTGTAGGGTGGCAGGAAGGAAAGGGCAGTCATGGATATTTTAACCGGGATGTGTACATTTGGGGTAAAAAGGCTTTATTAAAAGTGCATGCTTTTTTTCAGAGGTACCAAGAGCAAGGAATCCCCATCCCAGCCCTGGCTGAGGAGTGCAGCAGCCTTTGCAACCCCTAACCCTGTCCATCACAAGTCACCCGTCAAGTAGCCAGCGACTGAATGTTCTTCAGCATTTCATCAAAAGCCTCACGGGAAGGCGCTTCGGCGTTCTGGAAGGAGACCTTGATCCGGCTGTAGAGACTGAAGGATTTCAGCTCCAGCCAGATGAATCCAAAGCGATCATCATCAAAGAGAACAAAAACACCCGGTGTTCGCTCGGGGCTGGTGAAGCCATGGCCAGCAATAAGCCCCGTCCCATAAAAACTGCAGGGAGAGGAGAATAGAAAAAAAAGATGTGAGAATAGCCATAACCACCCAACATTTAATAAAATAAAAAAAAAAAGCAACAAACAAACATGAAACTGTGATCAAGCCACTGTCAAACCCAGTGCCAGGTGCTACAGAACAGGGAGTTCTACATTCAGTCAGTTCTTATCACACAGCACAAAACACTGTTGATACCATTTTAAGAAAAGAAACTCTCCATTGCTATTTGGAGGTTGCTGCTTTTAGCTATTCTAATTAGCACCTGCACACCGAGGCTTAATTTCTGTGTAGTTCAGCCCAGTAATCCATCAGAGATTTACTGCTGCAACTCAAGGATCAACCCAGGCCCAGACAATCCTCACAGAAAAGGAAAGGCACGTTGAGAGGGTGGACCAAAGAGGCAAACCTTGCAACAAAACCCAGGGGAAGGGAAAGAAAGAAAAATCTAAAAAAAGAAAAACCTAACTGGAGCTGGGGAGGAGTAAAGGTCAGCCTAACCTCCAAGCAAGCAGCAGGTGGAGCAGGGTTTTATTCAAACACAACTGGGTTGTGACAGCAGGGGCCTTCTGGGATTAACCAGCTATTGGTAGGTTTTTCCATGAGCACAGATGTTTGGCTGAAGGTCACCTTCCTAAGCCTCAGCTTTTGGGCTCTTTTTCCACACTTCATTTAGTACACGCTGCTTCACTGACTTCAGGTCCCATTCAACAAGGCTCTCTGCATACTTGCACCCAGTGCTCAGGCTGCTCAGCACCTTCCAGAGCTGGTCCCAAGGCATCAGAGGCCAGGGAGGGGTGGGAGAGAGCACTGCGCTCCCACAGCCAAAGAACACAAATGACACACACAGAAAAGGGAAGCGGCTTGGACATATCTACAAATACATGTTGCTTGGCAGTTCTGGAAACAAAACACACACAAAAAAAAGGGGGAGGTGTGGAATACAGGGTAGGTGCTAGCTTCAAAAGCAGCAGGATAAAATCTAGCAAGGAAGCGGGATGGCAGATGACAATGTGGTAAGAAAGAGAAGGAGCACGCAGCAGTGTGGGAGATGGGGCAGCAGTGGCAGAAAACGTGAGCATGAGGGGCTGGGAGATCCACATGCAGGTAAAGGGCAATCAAATTCAGAACACGCCTCAAAGACTCCCCCCTTCCATTTCAAGAAGCGACTGGCACGACTAGGCTACAAAATCACTAGTCCCCGTTACCAAATTCGGCAGGTCCGGGGATAGTCTTCATTCCTTGATATGACTCCCATGGGCAGCACGAAAGGCTGGGAAGCTGGTGCCTTGTTCTGGGTTGTCCCCTCCGCCCCAGCTGCAGTCTCTTCCCCCTCGGCACCTTCTCCTCCCAGAGGCTTCGCAGCAGGCTGAGAGGCAGCCTGCTGGGAGCGGTCTTCTTCCTCCTGCCGCTGCTCCTCCTCCTGCTCCTCTCGACGCACCTGCTCCTGGACCTCCAGGACGATGCGAGAGAGCTCACTGAAATCCCGAAGGTTCTCGATGTCGGGCAGCTGCAGAGGATGCGCCAGGTCAATCTCCACAGTCTGCTGCCCAGCTGGGATGTTGGGATCTCCCTAGAGGCAAGAAACAACAGCATGGCTGCAGAGGCAGCGTGCTACAGAGTTCAGACCTGCATCCTCCCCACATCCATTATCTGACTTCTACATAATTCACCCTATTCTACAATCGCCCTTGGACTCTGTTCATCATTCCCTTATCTGTCTACATCACCTCTACTTTTCCCCTCCCAGAAACAGAATTTTAATCAAAAGCTATGAGCCAGGCCATACTTGCAAGGGTGAAATAGCCAAGGCTGCAACTGCATTTTGTCAAAATCCCTGCCTGCAGAGAGGAAGGAGCTCGCTAGCCTGGCTTCAGTGAAGAGCTGCCAACGTTTGGTACCTGCTCCCCAGATACATGCGAGTCATCTCCAGTGACCTGCTACCAGCTGCTCACAGAAAACAGCTGGAAGGGAGAGGAAAGGAAGGGGGAAGCAGGTGGCGCCATGAGAAACTTTGCAGAGCAGGTTCGAGCTACCCTGCATACGTTAAGATTCACTCGATACCGCCAATCCGCACGAGGAACAGGGTTTGGGGTGGCAACAACTGACTACCTCCTAGACAGAGATCTCTCCTGTGAACGCATGGCATCAAGAAGAGCATGCTTTAACAAGCACCCAAGAGAAAGGAAAATGCACTCACGGTGATTTTAGTCCCCTTCGCTTTCTTTCCATGAAAGCTCAACATGACAATCTCCAGCCCATGGCTCCCATACGTTCCCTTGAAGAGACCTGGCTTTATAAGGTCATCAGGGCTGCTAGGAGGGAGGTAGATGCGTCGGTACGTCAAGCAGTTGCTGTGCAAAAAACCGAAAGGTTAGAGAGGTTAAGAGCATCCCTTGACATGAGGAACGTGTTTGCAGTCTGCTCCTCCAGGCAGCTTTGGGCTGTCATCGAGGGAGAGGTGGGATCTGTGTTTTCAGCAATACCAACAAGTTTAACAGATTTCACTTAGACCTATGGAAGCGCTCCTTCCCACACCACTGTTCTCTACCCGTCCTGGTTAGCACACCAGGAGGCGCCTGGAGCAAAGTCACAGTAAACCTCCTCACTCCCCAGGATTGCTGGAGAACCTAAGAGTGAAGCACATGTTTAAATATGCTACAGCGAGGTGGCTGCTATTAGAAGTTTGGAGTGATGGTTAAAAAAACCCCCAAGTTCTCAGGGAGTGTGTGACTTCTCCCTAGCGCACCACAAAGCGTATTGCTTACTAATACAGATAATAAGCAGATAGCTCCTTGGGATCATGGGTATTTGCTCTGTCTTCAAATTAAACACAGCTAAATGACTCAAAACCATCTTACTGTGCATAGTTACTGGAACGAACTTGGTACCTTATTATTACCGCTGTCATTACATCACATCTCAGTAAAACTGGAAAGCACTGTGCTTCACCATATCTTTGCACAGAGCCAACAGGGACAGAACATCCCTCTGGCTGGCAAAGCCCACTGCAAGCACCCCATCTTCACAACAAACGACCCACTGTGCTCTTGAAGCTGCAGCAGCCTCAACACCTAGAAAGAGCTGGTGCCCTTACTCGTATTGGCTGGTGTAGATGAACTTCATCAAGATGAGCTCTTGCATGTGTTCATGGAAGATGTCTTCCAGAGTCCGACCCCACTCTTCCCTTAGCCACGTCCGGAATTCCTGCAGCACAAAGAGAAGAGAAAAGGGGGAAGATAAAGGCATTTCATTTGCGACAGTGATGTACTCCAACATGACTTTCGCCGGCAGAGCCACAGCATATGCTCTGCCAAGGGTAGAGAATCGTGGCTGGATTTGGGAACAAGTACACGTTGCTACACAACTGGCCTGGAAATAATAATAGCAGTAATAATGGTAACCGCCCTATACCTGCCACATAATAAACAGGGCTCCCATTCAAGTAAATCACAGATAGAACCACTATGCCTCCTCAGAATAAAAGCATAAGCTTCACCTCTTACTACAAAGTAGGTGATCTACTACTTCTTTACGTTCTGCCTTACCTTACAATAACTCATTTGTGTGCCTGTAAGTTGACTCCTGTGCCCTATCCTGGCATGTTAAACAAAAAAGGGGAAGCTTTTGAAAGGCACTGAAGATTTAGGAGGTTAAATCCTGCTGATTTAATACTGATGCATCTAAATCCAAAGAGTGCTTTGAAAACGTCTCCCGAAGTACTTCTACACCAGCTCTGACAAGTTAATACCCTACCATGAGTTAGCATGATAACAGCTTACACTAAGATAGCAGCCTACCAAGTGATATTCCAAACCTGCTTGCTTTATCTTCTAAAGCCAGATCCTCCAATTACCATAATGCCACGCACACTTAACGCAGTGCTTTGAAAGTATTAAAGCATTTCTCATCTGCTACAGAACCAGAAAACACTTAACTAAACCTTTCACCCAGCTGTTTCCCATTAGTAGACAGCCATTTTAAAGCATTTGTTAGAAGCAACTGAAGTATGAGATTTGTCACGTTTAACTAGCTGGCAGCAAACTACCTGGAACAGGTATTAGCTGAAGGGTTTCATCCTGACATTCATACCTGCACCTTAAAACATGTAGTTTGAGTCGGGAATCTGCCGTGCTGGGTATAGCTGACACAGACACGGGATAAACAACCAAATGAAGCTTTTAATCCCTCGACCAAGACGACAAGCAGGTATTCAAATGCAGCTGATACTCAACATTAGGCCTGTGTCTGAAAGATCTTAATTATACAGACAGCAAGACCACAGAGATCAGCGTCTGGTGAGTGCTGCATGGAGTACAAAGCATGCGACTGTCTGTCTTCAGACAGGCCTGGTATCAAACAGGAATGGTGTCACAGCATAGAAAGAAAAAGCATGCTGGGGCTCAAAGAGCACCTTGCCACAGAGAATGGCCTAAAGCAGCTTTTTGCTCAACAGGATGAATGTTAACAGCCTGCCAATGCTCTGCCACACACTGAGGTAAGGCACGGGGTCTCCACCCAGACATTTTGCAGGTCTAACACTGAATTGATCCCATATACCGAATCCTTAAACCACACCTTGGCAAGTACAGAAGAGGTTCCCCAAGATCCTGCAATTCCTCAAATGTGGCCACTTTAAGTTTGGATTCAAGTCACAGACCAATTCTACTCACTTAAAAAAATCATAGTAAATCAGCCAGAGGCTACCAGCCTGGGTTTTCATGTATGTTCAGATATACAGAAATTAGAAGACAGAAGACCACCTCCCAGGCTCCAACATTAGCTAAGAGCTTAGCAGCTTTATCTTCAGAAAGGGGACATACATTCAGCCTTAATCCATACTGTTGGCAAAGCACTCTTACCTCTTGCCTTCCCCCTGACATCCGATGGTGATCTGTCTGGTTGCATTTCGTGGAGAACTCATCCTTCTTTACAATCTGCAGTTACCATGGAGAAGAATTTAACAGGTTATAGACCTGATTAGAGATGCCTCGGATGACATAACTAAGACTGCTTAGAGCCAATGCTTTACACAACAAGCGTTACTGAATTTGCTACAACAGAGAAAATATTAAGCAATACCGAGTGCAACAGCTATAGAGTAGAAGAATAAAAGCAATAAATAAAACCCAAATGCATTCTAATGAAAGATACTGGTTTTAAGTTGCTTCTCTCTTTGAGCTTCCTTCTTCAAAGAAAAGGAAACAGCCTCTCAGGAAACTTTTCAAAGCATCCGATGTACACTGAATGGATGCTACATCACCTTCTCAAGGTCTCACCTTAGAGAGCTGTAAAATAGAGCAGGTCTGTGTGTCTGCTTGGACACATTCACCAGCTGCACAAGGCCATTTTGTGTGTCATTTCCCCCAGGCTGTACACATATTGGTGCTCCCACCCAACAGAAGACAGTATAACAGTCCCGCTGTACTATTGCCAGGGAACAAATTCAGAGCAGGGAACAGCCCACACAACTTGTCAGACACATAATGAGCGTAAAGCTGGCATCCACACATACAAGTGGTGGTGTGGTGAAAGCCACATCCCTTAAATAGAATTCTCATACAGAGAAATGATGAAATTGTTGATGAATCCATTTCCAGAGCCAATGTGCACACGCACACACTGCACCTAGGACAGATGTTGAAAGTGCTAGAAGAGCTCACCTGGATATGGCCATTATGAGGTCCCTTATGACCATACATACACTCAACCGTTGCACATTTCCTCTCCATGAGATGAATCCTGAAGAGGGGTTTGAATCTCATGGGATCATCAACATGAGGGTCGTGAGGTGGCAAGTACATCCATCCAATGATGAACAAACCATCTACCTGCAGAGAGACAGGAGACAAAAACACAAGATCAGCCTTCCACGCTTCCTGTTGAGTTCGCAGCAAACAACTCCGGGGCCTAATCTGCACCAGGGCAGGAGCTGTAGAACAGCTTGCTGCATTTCCAAACTGCTTTCCAGCAATTAAACCGGACCATATGCACTCACAGCACACCCTCGGTGAAGAGGGAGAAGGTTTCTTTACAAGGCTTTCTGCACCACTGGAAAATGATCAGGCCTTTATTACTGCAAACGACTTTGTGACGGATGCTTGGTGCGCAGGATCCAGAGGGAGAGACTGCACTGAAGAGACCACACAGCTAGTCAAACTCTAATTGGTTTGAGAGCTCACGCTGGCAGATACTCGAATAGACGAATTCTGCTTCTCATGATTATCCGTGCCTTTTGGACAAGGAATTATTTGGCTCTATTACTCACAGACAGCACAGGAAGCAACAATCTCCTCTGCTGGAGAGGTGCAAGTGCCAGCCCTCTTCCTGCATGCCTAACAGAATCCTTCCCCTCAAGCCCTCTAATTCCAGAGAAAGGATATTTTCTAAACAGAGGGATCTGAGACAAAAGCAGAGCAGCGCCACAGAGGCACACTTGTCTTTATAAGGTCACAATAGCATGTAAGTATTGGTGCACTTGGATGCACTCTTATACCAGTTCATGGAACAGAATCTTGCAAAACCCAAAGGCCTCATGATTTGTTACGCTTCAACCTGTCAGCTACTGAACCTTGGTGCAAAGAACAACGGCTTTAAGCAAACTTCTGGCCCAGCTCTCACCAATACAGAGTCAAGTGTTGTTCATTAACTGTTCTCCCCAGCAGCACAAGAGCTGCCAGACTCCACAGGTCTTGCATCAGTCATGCATCAACATCCCTACATCTGATGCGTTAGTCTTGGACACAGTTAGTGAAAAGCATTGCAAACTGCAGGAAGGAGAGGTGCGTGAACTCCAGTGCAAAACCCTTTGCAGGGCAAGATAAAGCACTAAGCGATGGGCCAGTGCTGAAACCTCTGCTGTACTCGATGCACAAGGAATGGACTCCTGCACCAGCCACTGGAATATACGCACTAAAATATAAATCAAGCCTTTCCCTGAAACATTGCTCATGTTTTCTGTGGACTCCTGCGGCTATTTGGAGTACAGCTGAAAAACAAAAGGACTGTCTGGAGAAAGGTGATGACAATAAAAAGATCCAAGAAGCCACATCTGTGTCCCCATCACTTGCTTAAGGGCTGACTGTTCAAACTTCTCAATAGCCCAGAGAGGGCAACCAGGTCTAGAAAGCGGCATGCAAAAGACTCATCAGTGCTTGACACCACAGTCCCCAGAACGAGATACTCACCACCACGTTCAGCAGTCCCCCATAGGGCCCGATGTCCGGCTGCCACAATCCCAGGATGTGTCGGTATCGGTGCAGCACTAGGGAACAGTGAGAGACTGAAGTGAGTACATCAAGCTAAGGAATTGGGAAAGAAAATAAAAGGAAGACTGCTACCGGACTGCACACAACACTGACCAATACCACCCACAACTGCCTTTACTAAAGAAAACTGGTTATATCCAAATACAGCCAGGTAGTTCTGAACTGAGGCCTCCCACAAGTTCATACATACTTATGGTTTTCTCTGTAGCCCTGCTCCTGGCCCGGTGCAGGAGCTACTTTCCAGGATTTTAAACAACCAGATACCTTGCCAGGAATTCTCAGAAAACTTTTGCAACACGGTCCTGTTAATGCAAATCACATGATATACCCAGAGCTAAAAACAAATACAGTATCTGCCATCTCCAGTTCCCAAAAATGTACTTGATGCGTCAGACTGCAAAGCAACAACAAAAAAACAAAAAAAAAAAGAAAAAGGAAGGGCACAAAGGCAGTAAGGAACCGGGAAATTTGAATATTTTGAAATACTTTCCCAACCTTGTATAAACAAACTTGTCTCCAGTTAAGCATCCTTAAAAATAGCCACCGAGAGAGCACAGGCAAAGCATACAGACCATGCCAGCGCAGAAGAGCTGGTGATGTTACCAGGTCAGTAACAGCCTTAAAAATTCTAAGTAAGCGGCTACATCTCAGCAGTGCCCAAAAGCTGCTTCCAAGTCCCTCTCAAACCCTACTGTAGCAGGTGAAGCTTCCCCATTTCTCATCTCAGACCTGGGTGCACTTTCAATCCCATCAAAACTGAAGGAAAAGCAGCAAC
>KZ509836.1:1793-12615 GCA_002844005.1 Limosa lapponica baueri | reverse complement strand
CTCTATATTTTGCTGCGATCAATCCCGATCCCGCAATTGAAGCCCCCGGAGGGAGAAGTGCTGCGCGCTGTGATGCGTCTTCCTCTCGCCTCGGCTGCCAGTTTGGATTGTAGCGCCCGGCTCCGTGCACTGAGAGGATGGCTCGGTTCGGGGATGATCTGCCAACCCGCTATGGAGGTGGAGGACCGGCCGGGGCTGGAAGAGGGAGCAGCCGGCAAGGTGGCCCCCAAGCCGGCCAAAGGATGTATAAGCAGTCGATGGCTCAGAGGGCCAGGACTATGGCTCTCTACAACCCCATCCCTGTCAAACAGAACTGCTTCACAGTCAACAGATCCCTCTTCATCTTCAGTGAAGATAATGTTATACGGAAATATGCCAAGAGAATAACAGAATGGCCATATCCTTTCAGGGAGGGTGTGTGGGCACGGTGGGGAAGATGGGGAGGGGGAGAGAGAGACTGGGGGAAAGAGACGCCCCATGTCAGCTAAGGATGAGTGGCTGGTGCTAATGTAGACGTGCGTGTATGATCCAGTGTGTGCAATGGGTGTGTGTGACATGGATCTGTGTGTCCGACATAATGTACGGCCGTGTAGCTGGGTATCATAGGAAATTGCTTCTGTGGGAACGGTGGAGTGTGGTTTTTGACTACAGTGGGGTGTGCGTAAGACATACATGAATTTCAGTGTGTGTTTAGGTGTGACATATACAGTTGTATAGATTTACATTTCCTACAATTTAAGCCAAATGCAAAGGGTTCTGTGAGATTCATGCTAATGAATCCTGATTCTTATTTCCACCTTAGAGCCTTTCAACTCTTCTTTCTCACTCCGAATAGAAGAAGGAACGTGGGATAAAAATGGTGACACCTTAACATTTAAGCTGCAGTGATAGTAGGGATATTGATAGACAAGGTATGTTGCAAATCCCATTAATATAATCATTGCAGCTAGGCTTTTTAGTACATCACCTCCTAAATACATTAGAATCAACATGAATCTCATCACTTTGATCAGGTGCATAGCCTAAGCTTAGGCTGTACTAAAAAAAAATTAAAAATAAAAAAGAAAAGCTTTGTGGCAGAGGGAGGCAGTAAGTGGGGAGAAGGATCATCTGCTGTGTTGTGAAAGGGGCAGATGCTTTCTGTCTCAGAACCAGCTCCCAGGCCAAGTGAGCTGCAGAGATCTTCCTCAGAAGGGGGCTTTGCTTGTAATGCACACAGTGGGGTTGTAAACCATGAGAAGAGGGAAGCAGACTGTTTGAGGTTACCGGGGAGTAGATACAGTGTATGTGTGCGTGTGTGTGTACATGAGTGCATTACACTGGTGATCTCAAGGGAGCTGGTTGTTTTCTTTTCATTTGATATCATCACACACCTATTAATCCTCAGCTAACAGCAGCAAGGCCTCCTTCCATCCTCCTAGCAACACTTTCCATTGCCACAGAGGCCAGCTCCCATTCAGGCTTCCCTAGTTTTCACTTCCTGAGGGGGCTAACAGGAAAAAAAAAACCCAAAACAGTAGAGTCAATGTACTTCCCTTCCCCCCTGAAAACACACACACATATTAATCTTTCTGTCCATATTATAAAATCACAGGGATTGCTGTACTTCCTCCATCCGTTTCTCCTTCCCTGCGTTCAAGTCCGAATAAACAAGCTCGGAAGCTGGGGAGGCAGGCAGAGCATCGCGTCCCCTGCCAGGCGAGACGCAGTCTGGCCCTCGTCTGTCTCTGGGGCCACTCGTCTGCGTCTTTTCCCCTGAAGTGTGGGGCGGGGACCCACAGCGCTGCGGGTTCCGCGGGGCCGCCGGCCGCTCCCCGCGCCGGGGCAGGACGCTGTCCGCGGTGCTGACGGGGACTTGTCCGTGGTGCTGAGGGGGAGCTGTCCGCCGTGGCTCACGGGGAGCTCCCCGCGGTGCTGAGCAGACCCATCGCCCGCCCTGGGGCCCCGCCACCGCCCGCAGAGCGGCTCCGCCCTATGCTCGGCACGGCTCAGGGCTAGAGACGAGGGCGAAAGGCAAGGGGGCACCTAGAACGGGGTTTGCCTCCTTTCCCGGGAGACTGCTTCCCTTGTACATCCCACCAGGGCACTGACGGTTTGATTCGCAGGAGCGGGCATTGCAATCTAGCAGTAATTCATGTTTTGGACCTGAGTAGACACTCTAAATCAAACTTTTCGAGCCCGTCGCTTATTTACACTATGCGCTCAAGTTAAATGACAGAAAATTTCTGAAGAATTCAGCAGATGGCATTGAGCTGAATTCAATTTAGTTTAGCTTATCAATCTCATTTAAAAATAATAATTATTAATAGCTTTTTGTTTCCTCTGGATCATTTGCTTTCTTGCTCCCAAATTCCTTGAGCAGCTCAGATTCTGTGTAATCACTAACTCTCTCAAAGAAGAGATCAAATTTCCTACTTTTCTTCCAAAGACACCCCAGAAAGGACTGAGGAAGTCAAGGAGACTAAAGGTCCTCAAAAAAGATGAGAGATCTTAGAATGTTCAACTAATGTGACTATTTAGGTAGAAATGGGACTTGGATGAAGTTCTCCTTGTGTTATCTAGTGTCTTCTTTAACTTCTGGTCCCCACTCCATTTGAATACATGATTTTAGCTACAATCATAGCCAATTGTATTGTGCTGGCTCTGGAACAACATTTGCCGGATGGAGACAAGACACCAATGTCAGAGAGATTGGTGAGTTCTATTCATTTATTTACATTTTGTTTGTTTGTTTGTTTCTGGTCTAATACAAAAAGCAGTCAGCTGCCCAGTGTTTTGAGTGTATATATGTATTTTAAAGATCCACATGTAAACAAACTGGCATTGACCTGACAATCAGAAAAAATAACTCAATGACAACAAGTGTAACTCTAACCTCCCAGTCCCATCTTCACAAGAATGCTTCATCACTCCAGGCAGCCCTGCCCAATTGCAGACCTTACAGTACGATTAGAAGAGCAGCAAACTTAGCTTGTCTATAAACCAAGACAGGAAGGGACTGCCAAATGCTCAGAATTATCTGCAGAATCAAATTAACTTCTGTGATATTTTCCCAGGAAGTGATAGAACAGAGTAACCTTTTAGGTTCGTTGTCTTTCAGCTATCTTCCTGCTACAGCATATAGCAGGGACCCTACAAAGCAAACTTTGGGTTTAGATGATTACACTTCCCTTCCAAAAAAAGAAACCAACTTACAGAGGAAAATAATTTACCTGCAGGCTTTATGGTAATGAGCCCAATTACCTTATTTCAAAAGAAAATAAAAGAATAGCTTCAAAATAATTCTTCCATTTATCATCACTATAGGAAAAATGAATAATGTTTGGTTTGATTTTTCTCCTGCTGTTAATGATCTGGAACATCTTTCATGCCTAAATGCATTAATCCTGGTGCATGTTCAAAGGATGAAAAATATAGATCCATATGTGTTTTACCTGTAGATATTAAATTATGCAAACAAAAATAATATTAGGCTTGCTGCCAAGAGCTAGAGCCTCTGAACGCCGGTTGCTACAGTTCCCAAGGTTGGTCCATACCAGTGGGCAACTCCCTCGATCTTGGTCTTCAGAAACGGGGAAAAGTGGATAAGTGATAGATCTAGAGAGAGCCACAGGGTCAGCTAGTTGGTACTGTCTGTTTGGAAACGTATCCGCTGGTCCTGGCTCCCACCTACCTTGTGTTTGCTTCCTCTCTTTCTGTTTGAATTATTTCTACTTAAGAAGAGATGAGGAAAAAAATTAAGAACATGCATGTATGTTGATCTTTCTACCATTAAACATGTCATTGTATGTTTTGGGATGGGCTGGCAAGGCAAGCCTGGTTCTGTGAGCAAAGCAGAGGTTTAGACCCAGGGTAATGATCGACCTGGGGAAACGCCTTCCACAGTTTTGAGCATATGGACTATTGAAGGGGAAAAGTAGTTTTGTGGATGTTCTGGCTTGGTAACCCTTTGGTGACACGTTATTTTAAGCAGCAGTAGGTATGGCTAGTATGTTGTTTCTGTGTTCCTCTGTAACCCTAGATTTGTAAGGGGATCCTAGAGTCTTTTATTTATTATCCTAGAGTCATTTCCCCCACAGTATAAATTCCATGTTCCAGTGCCCAGTACCACACACAGACTTTCAGTTCCTGCCCAATTCGTTCCAAAGGGTGGCACTGGCATTACCACCAAATAGTATAAGATAACTGACTGAGTTAAATGCACAGTCTCCACCTTGTTGGCTCTACTTTGGTGGTGAAGGAAGAATTAACCCCTGATTTTTGTCCCAAATGCCGCTGTGTAGCATTGTCTTTGTTCCAGATGTTCTGAAGCCATTTTAACTACAGCACATTTGTAACTCTGAAGTATAAAGAGGTTTATCATAGAATAACACTAAGAATCTTTACAAGTCATAAAATATTTTCTATTTTCAACATATGCTGGAAAGATAAAGCATTGTGAATAAGAAAAATTGTCTTCCGATTTTCAAAGTGAAACCTCTTTAAAATGCTTCTGCCGCTTTCACAAACTGTAAGTTGTTTCATTGAAAATGTTACAACTCCTTGCTAAACCAGAGTGGGCGAACATTCCCATACATTTGCAGGTTTGCTGGGCCAAATTATAAGTCCATGCAGAACAGCAGGTGCTTTCTTGCTGTCTTTGGCAGGAATGGAGTTGGGGTTTTTTTTGGTTAGTGATTTATGGATATAATTTTCCTTCTCCTGGGTTCATTAAAAATCTCCAAATTGGAGTGAGGGGGGCTCATCACTGAAGAGTTAATCAATCTTAAGGATATGAGATGCACATCACAAGCCTTTTATGACTGGGAGATGTAGGCAGAGTTGTTGAAGGAAAACCAAAGCTGCCCAGATACTTTGTGCCACAGATACAAAGACAAAAAAATCTTGAGATTGTCTGTTTGTTAAGGCTGAGAAAAAGAGGAATCCACACAAACATTTTCATGATTTTTCTCCTCTAATCAAAATTTTCTTCTATGTATCTCCCCAGAGACCCAAGATATGAACCTGCAGTGCAGTCTCACTTGGCTGTTTTCTGTGCTCATGTTACTTGTCAAGCAGGGTTAATTAAGCACATGGGAAGAGCAAGTGATGTCTCAGTATATGCAATATTTCAAGAACTGGAATGGCTACATTATGAGTAATCTTCCTCTGTGCATTTTCTGTATGTAGTTTGTAGCACAGAAAAACATGACTTGGCTCTAGGATGGAAATTCCGGTCAAACCCAGGGCTCTGAAAAAACAGCAGTCTGGTGGTCAAAGCATTTAGTGGTGAACTGGAGCATTGGCTTCAGGTCCTTGCTCTTCAGACAAGAGAAATAAGCTCACTCTTCCACTAGCAGCATGATGACCTACCCCTTAGGCTCCTGCCTGCTCTGAGCTGAGAGTTGTGCATGTTTTGGCTGCTGGAAACATTTACGTCACATCAGTAACTATCCATTGGAACAGAGATGTTACAAACTTGATGTTGTCCATCTCAGCTGAGTGCTTTAGCCAATAGACTGTAGAGTCAGTCTTTCTCTGTCCCAATAAATATTGCATTGTTTGTACACGCTGGAGTGATGCCAACAAAAAAGATGCTGAGGGAGTTGTATTGAGTGGCCCAGAGCCTGGTGGTGAGAGCTCCAAATGTGGGAATGTGAGCTTCAACATCTGAGCCCCGAAGGGCCTTGCAGGTGGATGCCTTGCTCATGATGCTCTTGGCTGTCTGGGCTGAGGCACGCTCGTTCTCTCCCTGTCTCCTTCATAATTTCTCAGTTTTTCATGAGAAGCTTCAGTAGACCATAGATTTGTCCCAGCCTGACGGAGATCAGAACGTGCAGGACAGAAAAACTATTTTCCCTGCTCTGGGGCATACCTTGTTTGAAGACACTGGTGGATCTGTAGGATGTTCAGCTGCATGCCACTGTAGGGCTCTGAGTGTTTGGCTCCCCTGGGCGTTTTTGATGTGAGGACAGAATATAACTTTTCTCAGATATTCAGCATGACAGCTCTTGCACTCTACTAATGGGTTTAATTCTTTATGCTGTCCCACAGGCACTTTGTGCAGTCATATGTGAGCTGTTCATATTAACCTTTGTTTGAACAAAGCCTTACACACCCAAACCTCTCAAGGCTGTCACAACTAAAGGCCAAGGAAAGACACTAGGACATGGACTGGGAATAGTAATGACTTTCCAGACTCAGAAGTTGTTTCTGATCTGAAACATATTGATTAAATGTGTGTTTGGCCCAGTCTCAAGATTTGCTGTGTCCACAGCAAACAACCTGCTGGCACAGCTCTGGCTGCTGCCCAGATTCTCCACCCTCCTTCCAAGCACGCACACTGATACTCATTATCACCTGCTTGCCCACTCTTGAACCCAAGCAGCAACACAGCTTCCTGTCTGAAGGGGGATGCAGGATGCCCTGGCAGCAGGATTTCTGAGCCGACAGCAGTGCCATTTCAGCATTGCACAGGGTTTGTCACCCATGTCCTTGCCCTCCAGCTTCTTCCATCATGCACAGTCTTGTGAATCTTTTTTTCCTGCAGTAGGCACCACTGCCTAATGGGGCATACATTTTATTTTTCATCCCATTGTTGCTGCCCTGTTTCTTAGGCTAAATTAGTGTAAATTTAGACAGGCTTTAGAAAAGACCCTCTTTCTATCCCCTCTTCTTTCCCCAGCTACTCACTGCTAACCCTATAGACGACAGTTTGTCTCTGTAATAAATACCCAAGCCCATCTGTGAGCCTTCCGGTTTCCCTAGAAGCTGACAGGAACTTCTTTGACCCACTTCCTAAGAGCTCTGTGTAGTCCTAGCTTTGGGAAGAGTATGTTCTGTCAAACCCTTGAGTACCTGAAGCCTGGCTCTTTAAAGCTGGGAGCTGTAATCACAAGGCACCTGACCTAGATTGAGCAAACGACTGGTAACAGAGGAGATATAAGGCTTCCAGGAAGTGAGGGAGTAATGAGGGGGAGTGTATGTGGGTAAAGGTATATTTTTTTTTTTTGTGCTAGAAGAGCTATTTTTAAAGGTATGCTAGTAGTTCTGGGATGGAAATATAGGATGGGCTAGGAGGCCTTGGCTTGCAAAGATTTTGTATACTTGTTGGACTAGAATGTGTTGTGGGGTTGAAGAGCAGGCAGATCAGGCTGTTAGAGTGCTCCTGTGTGCATAAGAGAAAGCAGAGCAGCAGTGAGGTAACTTCTCCTGAAGTCACATATGAAGATTTCTGACTCCTTCTTCCCCATTTTCTATACTGGGTTAGAGTCCTGGGATGCCTTTAGCTCTTGCTGTGGAGTTACTGCTGGAAGAAGACTCTTACTACAGGATTTCTGTTGAAGGTCGTAAAAGGTCTGATGGCCTGGCCTTGTTCCTGCTTCTCTGTGGGTGAATAGCACTGTGATGGGTAGCTGGGGTTTCTTGGTCTGTCAGTGATAGCTTCTGTACCCTCTGAGCAGAGTCAGTGAGGTTCTGTGGAGGGGCAGAGGGCTTGGAGGTGCTGCCATTTGTGGAAACAGCTCCTTGGCTGGAGAAGAATCCAGGTTTGGGTTGGTTTTGGTGTTCCCCACCCTGCTGCCACCTTCATTTCACCCGAAGGTCTACAGTGTGAGCTCAACAGTCCCCTCCTCTGTTTTGCCATCTGGCCAGTCAGTATGTGTGTTACCTGCAGGTGACTGGTCATCTTGCCTGGCCACAGGGGAATGGGAGGTGGAGTTGCTGGGGCTGTGAGGTTAGGAAAGGTGGAGGGGAGTAGAGATGAAATAGAGTGAAAGATGAAGCATATGGAGGAGCTGGAGTCATTGAGGTGTGTAGGGATATGGGGTGCTGCTTTGTAGGAAACAAAACTTTAATTCAACCACTGGTGGAAAAGCAGTAATTTCCAACAGCTTGGAGGCATCTTCAGTGATTAGTGCTTTGTGGTTGACTTGCTGAGTTGGGTATACATTGTAAACCACTTTGGGAGGGGTATGCTGTTATATTGGTCTTGTAGGTGTGACAAACCTGGCTTCCTGTAACAAGGAATATGCCTAAAGAATGGATCTATGTGCCAGTGCTGTGTCAGAGTTGAGCAAGAGTTACCAGACTTGTAAAATAAATTCTCATATCAAAACTGCTTCTTTATTTGTTCTGTGGCTACAAGACTTGACTTTCGTATTCTTTCTGTATAAGAGAACTAAAAATCACCTTTTGTCATTAGTAGAATTGCAAAATGTAAACAACCCCGCATGGAGCAGCAGCTCAACTTTTTGGGTCCTTATAGTCAGAAATGCTGAAGCCATTGGAACAAATATTCCTGACTTCTTAATTTGAGAGCTTGCTTCCTTTTGGGTAGGGCTGCTCTACTTCCATTGACTTCAGCTGAAATCAGGGATCTAAGGCACATTTGGAAATCGGTTACAGGTGCCAAAGCTAATTAACATGTTCTTGAAACTGATGCCTGTTGCTTTCACCTCTTGCTTTGTTCCCATTTCTTGCCTGCATCTTCCTTCTGAATGTGAATGCTTCCATTTGGCATTGAATTTGTGTTGAAACTCTTATCGATAAGGTGTAATACTGAGTGATCTGGTGTAATAGATGAAAAAAACAGTTTAGTGAAACTGTGGAGACTGAGCATGATTTTTCTCTCTCATGAGCTAGAAGATGAAGCTGTGAGCCCACGGCATGTTTTAGTTTGTACCACGGGCCTGAGGCACAAACCTTACCTCTTCTGCTGTTAAGGGAAAGGAATGGGGATTTCTTCCTGAATCAGATACACAGTGAAAGGAAAATAAATGAGACTGCAGCTGTAGAAATTGAGAAAATGGAGGAGAGAGAATGAAGGAAGAACTGATGGAATAAATGATAAATAAATAATTTCCTGCCAGTGTTTGCAAGCTCGCTGTGCTGCCTCTTACTCCCTGAGATATCCGCTTGTTTCAGTTTCCTGGATGAATTGTAAAGCACGTGTTTTCTTCCATGTCAATAACTACAGAAATATATGATCTCAAGTTTAAATATACCCTTAGAGCACCATTTCAGTACCAAAATTCCCTCTGGAATATTGAGTAAAGGTGGAAAGCGTGGGGTGAAATGATCAGAATAAGGGCAAATAGAATTCCCAATGTGAGAAAACAAGTTTACCTTCAGAAAAATAGTAATGAAATTCTTCTCTGTACTTAGGTCCAGTAAACTTGAACCTTTTGGCTTCAATTCTGGTCCGAGAACTGAAAGGGGTGTGAAGTTGGTGCATGTAGTTGTTTATATGACTCGTGCTGTCAGTGCAGAAGCATGGGCTTCGCCTTGACACCTTTGATTTTTATTCTTTTTCAGGACGACACTGAGCCGTACTTTATTGGAATATTTTGTTTTGAAGCTGGTATAAAAATCATCGCTCTGGGGTTTGTTTTTCATAAAGGCTCTTACCTCCGAAACGGTTGGAACGTGATGGATTTTGTTGTGGTCCTCACAGGGTAAGTGACCTCCTCCTGCCCTAGATTTAAGGGGGACTCTTGCTTCCATTTGTGGTGTTTGGTTTTTTTTTTTTAACTGTGGAGGGAGTGATTTTAGTGAAATTGTACTAAAATACTGTGTTTCTGACCTTACTGTCTTTAAGTAATGGGTATTGTGCTGAATGAATCACTTTCAAAGTGTTGTTTGAACCAACTAAAACAAGGTTTTGAGGATATTTATTTGAATATATGCCGGCATGTGTCTTACCCAGACGCTTACTGACATTTCTCAGACTTCGCAGGTTCTAATTGCCACTGGGTACTTGAACCTGATTTAAATCCATCTGTCTTCTGACATTACAGGATGACTTTAAAAGTCAACATGGAGTGAGCTAACAAATTAAGTGCATCCCATTTTTAAGCTACTATAACTCTGAAATCAGTGAAGTTTCTGCAGGAATGAATTTGGTCTGCTATAAAATAACTTATCCAAAAATAATTCAAAGAAGGTGTGTGTCTTCAAAAGGATGGAACTGAAAATGTTACCCCTGTGTATTTTGTACCCTGGTTTGAAATGGTATCACTAACTTCGTTCTTGGAAATGCTTACAATATTTTTGTGTTGTACTTTATGACAGTTACTGTATTTATTTATATAAATGTAGCATGATGCCAGTGGGTAACGAAAACACAAACATTAAGTAACTCTTATGGTCTGTGAATTATACTTTAAAGCTCCAAAGGAAATGTTCCAAAGGTCTGTGCAAGGTCCTGATCTTCCAGCCTTCATCTTGGAAGGATTTCAGCTAATTTTTCCCCCAGAAGACTGCAGTCTGGCTCTTGTTATTAATATGCACTCATTTCACACACCTTCTCTGTGACTGTGTGTGACAAACATATATATTCTTTGGTCTGGTTAGCAGTGTAAGGCTGTTAGGAAAATGCTTGCATACATATACAAACGTATTCATTAGATACATTATCACTGTAATTCTATTTGCATTCAGCATACCATGTGATATAGCAATTGAGAGGCCAAAGGGAATTCTTTATGTATTGAGAGGAAGAAAATAAATATGCAGGGCTTGATTCTCCTGCTGCTGGGGCTGGGTATTTAATCAATAGAAACTTTGGTGGAGCCACAAGGAGAATCAAATTTGCATACCTCGAAGCATAGGGGGTACCAGGATGAAAAGAGAACTAGTACAGATGCTACAATTATTCGCACCGATGGTATGTTCTGACTCCTGGTTAGCTCTATGCCCTTTTGTGTGGTTTAAAAAAATATAAAATAAAATCAAGGCCCTGATTCTGGAAAGCACTTTGGCATGTGGTTTAATTTATCCTTCAGCAAAGCATTCAAGTACACATTTGAATTCAGCTGACTCCAGTGGTTCTGTACTTAAAGTT
>KZ509835.1:22905-35563 GCA_002844005.1 Limosa lapponica baueri | reverse complement strand
AAAACACATGGAGCTTCTGACAACTCTCAACGTAAGGCAGATTTCTTAGGCTTCAGATCACTGGGTGAGCTTTTTTCTGAAGCCTTTCCAATTTTCCAAACTCTTTTCTCTGCCTTGCTGGCCCCTTTCCAAAACATGGTGGTTGTCATTGGCTTGGAAATTCCTGCGACAGGTTATGTTTCTATGGACCTAGGTGCTCCGGCTACCAAATCTCACTTAAAAGTGTTCTCTACAGCTAACCAGCCTGGGCTTAGGTATCCAGTTGTGATTCAGTCAAGCCTTGGTGGCTTTCAGATGGCTTCCACAAAAGGCAAGAAGAGGCACCCACATGCACCAACGAGAAAGGAGGTTTCAGGGTAATCGAGGTTGTGTGGGTGTCCATTTCCCTCTCTTTTCTACCTGTTTGGTTTTATATCCATACATTGATGGCGGGCATTGTCCATAGGTCAGAATTCTGCAGACCTAACTTGAGGCAAACTCTCTCCAAAAAAGGATGTTCTTGGCATAGCAGACTGGCCTGGAATGTCTAGATCTAAACGAATTACACATCCGTCGCAGACTTCCCGTCATCCCGCCAAAACTGAGATGCCTGTGTTTGGCTGAGCCTTTCAACACAACCAAGGCATCTGTATGTCCAGTTCCCTTTAAAATGCATGGGAAATAAATATCCAACATCACTATGTGGCTTTGAAAATCCCCCTGCAATCTCTAACCCTTACTCCCCATCTGTAAAACAGGAATAACAGCAATTCCTACCCCATATCTGCTTTATCAGTCTTGTCTATGCAGACCACAAGTTCTATGAGACATGAACTGGCTGCTACTAAATATAGGTACAATGTCTAGCACAGTTTTTATTAGAGCCCCTAGGCACTACAGCTCCATAAATAACCATGTTGACTTTTTCCAGATTAAGAACACATCAATGGGAGCTTTGCTTGAGCAAGAACTGCAGGATCTGGCACCAGTGCTTTTAAACCCTAATAGGAACGAGAGAGTCAGAAGCCTCTTCCAGCCCCATTCACTGGTATCAATGCTTTCAATACCAAGTCAGCTGTTGTGACACAAAGGGTATGTTTCTCTTGGTGCTGTTTCTTGGAACTGAAGAGCCCTCCTGAAGTTTTCATTTTCTTTACTGAAAAGCCCTGCTATGGTAAATCATCAACTCACCAAATTTATAGGAGGCACAGCACTTGGTATGTCACGTCTCTGAGCCCAGCCTAATGATTCACTTACTTATGCTTTTGTTCCTTTGCTTTGTAGTTCCCTTGATTTCAGCAACTGTCTATCATTTTCATGTGGCTTGCTGGCTAGAATGCCCCCTACTATTCCAATAATCATTGCCCTGCTAGGGTGTTTATTACTGACTGAACGGCTGCACAGACTGGTAAAATGACCTGAGCTGTATGAATGTTCCCTCAATTCTCTGGGGCCTCACAATTCTTGAAAGAATGTAAAGGAAGGGAAAAAAAAAAAAAAAAAAAAAAAAGAAGCTTAGTTATGGGGAAAGGTCAACGTCAAGTTTTTCTGCAATAGCAGATTTCTTCGCTGTCTTCAGTGTCTCTGTTGCCAAGCGTTCACCACATCACCTTCAATATTCAAAGAGCAGCTGTGAACTTGCCATGCGATGAGGACTGAGCCAGGTAACCTTAGACAGCCTGTTGGGCATCTGTGCATCAAGAGACCGTTGCTGGAATTGCATGAGCTCATCCTCTACACAACTTGCACCCTGGATAGGGTCTCAGCATATGCTGGTGACTGCCTGGTTGTTAGGGTTGTATTCGAATTGAGGTTTGTGGTAGGTGCGCTGTAAAGAAACCCAACAAACAAACCACACATACACATACAAAACCCAGTGACCAATACTAGATAATACACAGATGTGTAAATAACTGTGGGAAGATTTCCAAAACACAGACTCTGTCTAACTTTTATCAGTGGTTTGTTTTCCCTCTGGCTAAGATTCTCAAAAGTGGGTGCCTAAAGTTAGTCTCTCCTCGGTAAAAGCTTCAAAAGCATCTTAATAACACAGGAATCTAAGTGTCTAGTAGAACACTTCTTAAAGGCTCTGGAAAATCTCATCCTTCCATCCACATCTTTAGTGATATGATTTTTAAATGCTTGGAGCTCACAGGAGCTGCTATTGCAGCACAGGGCAAGGATTCTTCCAAGGAGCCCAAGGAAGTGGGGCATCCATCACACTTTGTCTCCTGGCCTGACACTTGCCAAAAAAAATCCACGTTCAATGTGATTCTAACCCTAAGCTTCAATTTTTGAGAGTCCCAGGGTCAGTTTCTGTGCCATGGATGCCACACCGTGGCATTTGTATTTACAAATCAGACCACAAGTACTGTCGTTTTGGGGAAGACTTCACAGCACTGTTATTCCCATATCCACAGCCTATCATTGCTGTCAGATGTGCTAGCTCTAGGCAATAGCGGGTAGAAAGGGCACCAAATAAACAAGCACAAATTCTTCTCTCATGCAAATTTTATTACAGCTTTATGAGGGGACTGTAAAAGATTTCTGTGTTTAGCTGTGTCTTATGGAAAGAGGATTTTTTCCATACTACTAAAACAAAACAAAAACAAATTTCACCCGGGGAAGAAGGGCAGAAGGACTCCTGGCACAGCTTTTTCGGAGTAAGCTGTTCCATGGTCCTTATTGTACAAGAGCTCCCTGTGGAAAATATAGAGCAAAAGGCATTTTTTCTTTCTAGGAGAATTTCACTTACTGAACAGGCTATCCCGTGGAGCAGAAATCAATTAGCAAAGGAACATCAAGGCCGGGATATCACATGTAACTCTAGGTATGTGGTGTATCTAGTGCAGGAGGCTGGATCTCCAGGTTCTGATTGCACCTAGGGGAGAACGTTAGCTCCCAAAGGCAATGCATCCCTTTGGGGAATAGGTTCTTCAGAAACAGAGGATGAAGGAACCTTTGTGATTGCCAAGCTGTCTCTCCTATGAGGACAGGGGGAGGCAGCTACTAGGTGCTAGAGTCGGCTGCAGTAAACCCATGCCAAGGACTGGAAGGGACCAAGACAGCTACAGAAACCCTAGCAAATGCCAAGGGAGAAGTGTCTTCAGAAGCATTCTCCAACCATTCTCCCAAATCACTCCTGGTGATGGGAACGAAAGCGTCGCTCCTGACAAGGAAATCAAAGAGAAGCAGTGAAAAAATCAAAGGTAAAAATTAAATCTATGCAAAACCTCTTCATTTCAGCTAGACCTAAGCAAGTACTTTTCTCATTGAATTTAGCCCTGCTCTCATTTCCATATGGGTCACCTAGAGGTTATGGCTTCCTAATCTTAAGTATTGATCTCATGTCTGAGCCGTTTTCAGGGTGGATTGTATGTCTCTGCACTGCTTGTCGGCCATTTGTTATGATATCAAAATTCATGCGATACCACTCAGCTTCACTATATACAAGGTCACGCAGTATATCATTTCTGGTCCCCAAATGAGGTTTTCTGATGAAAAAAAATAAAACAAACCAAAAAAAAAACATTCACAAGGTGACATTTCTTCATGTAAGCAGTCTCTATTGTTAACATTTTCTGTTGCTATTAATATTATTGCCAGCAAGCTATTCAGAGTGGAGCATGTACAATGAAAAAGAGGCATTTGAAGGTCAGAAGGAATCAATATTAATGAAAAGTAAACATACAAGTCAGGGAGGAATCACAAACCCAGCTTGAAGCTAATTTGGTTTTTTATTCCAGCAAATATGCATGGTCGCTTTTGCATTGTATTCACAAAGTTCTTGTTTGGAAGTGTTGTTAGGAACTTTTGAACTCGCCTTCAGTTTCTAAGCCACTGTATTGTCAGCCAAACATCTCTTGTTCACCAGGGCCCCAATGCTGTCCTAATTGAAGAAAATGCCAAATTTTCTTTTGCTGTCAGCAGGGGAGCTCCTAACGTCCAGTTTCCTAAGGGAAAAGACACCAACCATGTTACCTGCAGCCTCCACAGAGTCCTAAGCTCATTTTCTGAGCTATTTTTCTGCTTGGATGCAAAGCATATCTTCCACGTACTGACGAGCTTCATGCTAAATATGGAACAGCAATCAACATCTGTGGAGAGTTCGTATTTGGCATGTTTACACGAGTATTTATTCCTCCTTTGTCTTCAAGCAGCAAGTACTACATAATGTATTTGGTATGATTAATTGTGGGAATGTTGCTCATCCCAGCATAGCATGACATCTCCAATTACATGACATCTTTCTCTCATTTGTAAAGGAAGAACTGATTTTTGTATCTTGACATGTTTATCATTGTGAGGTTGAGCTAGTTATCTTATACGGGCCTGCTCCCTAGTTCTCAGGGTTGACAGATTATAGTGTCACATTAAAATCACATATGCCTTGTTATTGCAGCTGCATCTTGAAAGGAAAGCAAATAGAGGAATCTCCACCACACAAGAGCTGTAAGAGGCTTTGTTCAATGAGCCAGTGGTTTGCCAGGTTGTTTTAGGCTATTATAATTTATACAGTTATTTGGTATTAGATTTTCCCAACATTTTTTAAAATCTCAGTAATGGAAGATTTAACACACATTTCCATAGTTCTGCAGGAGCTTCAACTGATCAGAATCTTTCCTCCTGGGTGGGATTTGCCTCACCTAATTTGAGCCATCTATTTAAAAGCTGGGCATCTGCTCTAAATTAAGCACTCAGTCACCAGTGACAGACAGATGCTTCTTGAGAGATGACTTATCCCACCTGGTTTCGACTGGAAGTTTAGAACAGGGACTCCAGCACCCTTGCACACGGATGCAGAGCAAAGCAAAAAGAGGAGTTGCTGTTCCCAGGCAAGGCCATTATTACAACCCCATCAGGACTGCTCTACTCAGTGACGGTCATTCCAGGCGAGGGGTACATTACAGAGGAGATATCAAGAAGCAGGTAAAAAATCAGATATGAGGAAAGTCTAAGGATTCAATATTTTTGCCCAATTTGTAGTGAAAAATGCATCTTTGTAGCTCCTCTTCAAAACTTGCAGCATTTTTGTGCGTAGGGTTTTTCAAACGCACTAATGCAAAGATGTATTCAAAAAGCTCTCAGAAGAGCTGTGAGATCCAGGCTAAAATTCTCATCCTGGTGGACTCCACGGAACTTTATACAAAGTTCAAGACACCATGCAGAATGAGAAAACCGTTTTGAAGCATATCTCTGGACTTTATGGTGGCCAATTCAGCTACTGACGCGCACGCAGGGCAGTTTAGCTGGAGCTTACGTGTCAGAAGGACCTAGAAGCCCAGCGGTACAGTCGTGAAAAGACATAAAGAAGCCTCGATCATCGGGTGAATGAAGTGCCCCTTTCACTTCCTCACAGTAGGACTTCAGACGGTATAGCTATTTACAGCGAAGTGCCGCTTGCCCGCCCTGGAGTTTGCAAACTGGGAGCATGCAAAGGTCCACAGGCAGTTCAGCTCATGCATTAATGAAAATCTGCCCAGCAGCTTGGATGGGAGCCAAAAACTGTATTTGTTTCTGAAGTATGAAGCTGATTGCTTCAGAGAAAACTTAGGAATCTGAGATTTGGGAAAACATAAAAGTCCAACAAGATGGTCGGAGACAATTTTCACCAACATACAAGAGACCTTCTTGGTGTCCTGATAGTGTTTCTGTTTGTCGTAGATGTCTTACTGTCTCTGAGCAGAAGGAGAAATGACCCTTTGCACATACACACTCAGATTAACCATACTTTGAGAAACTGTTGTTTTCAGGAGGTGCTGACAGTGACATGTGACACAAGACACAAGACACAAACACGTGAAGGTTTCTTCTAGATGCACTTGAACAGAAAAACAGCTCCACATAGAAATCAAGGAGGCTGGTGTTCTTACTGCAAGCACATGGGCGTTTTCCCTCACCCTGCTCATTCCACAGTTGCCTTTTGCTGGTGAAGGCAGAGCTGCAGAGGCCAAGATCAAGTGAATGTTCAGTTCAGTAATTGCTGAATTCCTCAGCCTAGAAACTATATTCTCTCCAGGCAAGGCAATGGGCTGAATGAAACCTCTTTCCACCTCTGCAAAGCATAATCTTCTGGAAACGCTACCTTGTGTTTTTCATTACAGTTATTGGTATGATAATTACTTGGTTATTAATACGTAATGCTTTGCTCTTACAAACAGTTCCGGCTCCAGCGCTGCTGTTTTATTTCTGCTGCTGTGGGAATGAGAGGGAAGAATTTGTATTCCTTCCTTTCAGAAAATGGAACTGCATAAAAAATTCTATCCCAGTACATCATTCTTTGATGAACTACCCATGGGGTAGTTGGAAGACAAAGTCTCTAATTTTTCACAAACTCGCACTTGCCACCGGTAAGTGTGCGGTTTCTTAAGTTGATGATTTGTGTATAGACACAAAAATGCAAGACACACACACACACATAGGACTAATGCTCAAGGCAGCAGCAGCAGCAATACAGATGTCTCTTCCTTAACTTACAATTAAGAGCTATCATTAACGGACCTGGACAACTTCCTAAAAGGACTAATTAGTGCTATAATTGGTTCTCTCATCATCATATTTCTGTTTACCCATGCCCATAGGATCTCCAGCTGTGTTAAGCAGTTTTCCAGTTAATAATGCATTTGAACCTAGTATTCTATTTTTTCTCACTCAGCCATTTTTCCTCCTTGTTTATTTAGCTGACTTACAGCATGTCATTTCCACGTATTTCTCAGCAGCTGGAACCTGCTGAATGCTGCCACTGTCCCTGGGCAAGAGCTGCCTGGTGCCCACCATGTCCTCTGTGGGAGCCACTGTAGCCCTCTCTCCGCAGATGGAGGGGGACCGCCCTTGTAAACATCCACCGCCACATTTGTAGGTTCTCTTGAAGTTTCACGGCCAGCCCCTTCCAGTCCTCCCCATTCCTGAAGGTTTGGGGGTTTTTTTTGCAGTAATGACTCAGCTGTTTATTCTCCTGTTCCTGTTTCTTCTTTCAGTCTGTGAGCAAGTCTCTTCCACCCGCTGTGCAGTAAGAGGAAGGCGAGGGACTCCTCATTTTCTCTCATGCAAGCTGGAGGGGGCAGGGAATGACCGAGAGCTTTAGAGAAAGAAAGGAGGGCAAATAGCCTGTACCCCTAGGCTTCTTCCTTCCAGCCCTCGGAAAAGTCCCTTAGGAGAGTTCATCTCACTGGCCTTGCTGGATTGCCTTCTGGTTCAGTGTGCCCTGTGCATCTCCTGTTCTCAGCTGGTGGTGGAAGAAGAAAGCAAAAATATCATGAGAGAGGCTAGTCTCGTGGCCAAAACCAGAAAGTATGCATCCCAAATTAGAGGCTCAAACTGCTCAGATACACTCCTGAACCAACTACCAACCCTGCTGTCAAACCAGTCCTTCCCCAGTTATTTGGAGGAAGCCACTGGTGATCTTTCACCGACCGTTTCATATGTCCTGAGGAGAGGAAGGTTACCCCCGGTCTGAAATAAGGAGTGTCATAACATAACATAATGCACGGGAACATGAACCACAAAAGAAGACAGAAATGCAGTGAGCACAGTGGCTCCAGCACACCTGCTTCAACTTCCCCTGGAGTAGAACAGCAAAGAGACGAGTTTTGCAAATCCCTGCACAAAAGCTGCTCTGTCCAGTTCCATCACCTGGATCAAAATGACATGTGAGGGAGCCTTGCTAGCAAGCACCAGGCGGATGGGCAGGACTCAGCTTAGAGCCCCCTGCCAGCCCCAGGACAGCACAGTTAAGAGACACCCTGTTTTCTTCTCTCCACAGTAGCTCTTGGCATGCCTAAGAAAAGAAGATGCTTTAACGCAGCAGCAACAGTAGCACTAAAAAGAACACTCGTGTGTTAAATCATCAGGAGAAAAACAATGATTATCCTTTTCTTCTTTGTGTTCTTTTTGTTTTTCTGCCAAATACCAGAGAGAACAAAATAGCAGGGTTTTTTTTTTTGCTGCGCAGGGCAAACTTGTAAAGTCAGAGGGAAAACAAATCCTGAGCAAATAACTCAAAGCAAATAGCTGGAGGAAGCGAGGGTGGGGAGGTAGGCAGCGGGAAGACCAACTGATATATTAGTACAGCGTTTGCTGTACTAAGCCTTGAAGTAGGAAGATAAATGAAGAATGGGCATCTCCATAATCAAGAAATCTCCTGCTTTTTCTGGTGAACAACAAAATGCTTAAAGCTATATCCCCAAGCCTAGAACTGCCACTAACAATCTACAGTGCAGCTCCAGACACTTGGGGAGCTCTCACAAAAACATCCACGGGATTGGATCTGACTGGGAATGAAAGCTTGTGCTTAGAGCTAGCTCTAGCTAACCTAAAACAGAGTGATGGATCAGCTCAAAATACTGGCTTTACACAAATATCTACAATTCAAGATTTTATTATAAACTTTCAAGACAGAGAAACCCGTGCATCCACATAGCCAGAAGAGTCTACAGGTTTTTGGGGGGACTATGGTTCTCCCTAAAGCTACCTCCAGAGCTTGGGGGATGCTCCTGAAGACCCATCTCCAATGGATGGTCAAAATGACGTGAAGGGATCTTACCAGACCACTCTGGACTGGCAGGAAGGTCTCAGACTGGCACCCTAGAGACAGGACCCACTCTGATTCAGTGTGACCACGGACACCTCAATGGACTTACACTCTGGTGGCCCAGCTCAGTGGTGTGCTGGGAGTATGGTAAGAAAAATACCATCTTACAGTGTTCACCAAGGGCCAGACCAGGACACACATGTCTGCTTTGGGTAAAAAGTTGCCCACTGGGTTGATATCACCAGGATAACCTGATGCCATTGATTTCTGAATAGTAAAACTGAGGGCTTCTCTGCAGGACTGGGGCCATGCTAAAAGTGATGGAGGGTAAGCGCAGTCAGCCGGCCCTTTCGGCATCAGTGCTTCGTCCCCTCTGGGCTGGGACACTGACTGCTCTGGGCGGTTCTCCGGACCTCGGAGCCACGCTGGGAGCAGAGGCGTGCTTTGTTTTCCATCCCTGCATGCATTCCTCTGCAAGAACAACTCCTTGAGGCCAAGCCAAGCCAGCATCTCTTGTTCTTGGACTCTCCCACCATATTGGACTCTTTATCAGGGTATTGGTTTCTCTCCTTCATTGCTCTTAATTTGAAAAATGAGCTCCAATCCCCACCTATTGGCACACAAAGGAACCTTCCTTTTTCTCCTTAACCCTGCTGTGACCACAACAGCTGCTACAACGCAGAAGATCCGATGCGCACGTACCACATCAGTCCCCCTTCCTTAAAAAAGAAAGGTGTCTTCCCATGCAGCAAGCTGAAAATCCTGCCTGTTTAAAATACAAAACAGCAGCAAACTGAAAGGGACCTGGAGAGGCCACTGCCTGCTGTAATAGGATTAAGGGCTATATCTCAGGCAATGCTTCTGGAATCAGCTGTCTCTTATCTGGGCTTCTTTGTAGAAGCTACGATCTCTTTGTACCAGACTCTGTTACCGGGCTACCTAACAAATACTATTTTTGGCTGACTGTACAAATGCCATATATAAAACCTGAGCTCCTAGGAGGGAAGCTACTTTGTGACTGAATAGCCAAAAGGCAGGTGCTTTAATTTAACTGGTGAAATAAATGCAACCCTCCTTCCCCAGCCTTTGCTAAGGAGGCTCTCTCAAAGAGTAAATTGCACTTTCTCCCAGCTCCTCCGTACCACGCACTGAAGATTAGTTCTTTTTACCACAGTTAAGGCTCTGAACTATTTTGAAATCCCACGCAAAGACGGTCGGGTACAAAAGGCATTGTGCACACATGCTTCCACATGCCTCTTGTTTACTACCAGGCACACCAGTATAACCCATGCTATGTAAACTTGTTCCCCGATGGTCTCCTAGACACATCTCCTGTTTCCCATCATCAGAAAATGACAGCTCTTATGGAAAATAAGCAAGTGGGCTAAAAAAAATAAGTGGCATAAAAATGACCTCTTGGTGCCTTCCTCTCTTGTCCTCCCAGAACAGCCATTTCTCCTCCACCTAATAAAACACCCAGACAGCTAATTAGCTCCGTCCCATCCTTGCAGTCAACGCATTTTGCCCTACTGAGAGGCTGCTGGTTTCCAGGAGGAGCAGTGGAGAGGAGGACTGCAGGAGACATCCCTGCCTCTCCCACTCCCCAGAGCTGAGCATGCTCCCTTTTTCACACAGTCATCAGTCCCTGGAGCCCAGGCCCAGTGCAAAGCAGGAGAAGAGATAAGGATAAGAAAGTGCCAAGATTTTCAGTCCCCCTTTTCTCTCCCTGCACTCTGTGCTTAACCTCGTTTTATGAAATGAGCTGGATGACTTTCATAGGCAAAAGCTGCTTGTACAATGATTTCTATTCCGCTCACTCCCAGCCTTTTTCCTCCACAAGTAAGAGCCGATAACCATCTCTTGCAATTCAATAGGCTTCATATCGTCTCCAGGAAATAATTGAACCCTTTGTGGCTTTCAGAGCAACATTTTGGTATTTTCCCTGGCATCCAAATACTGCTGGATTCTGTTTAAATGGAAGAGAATGGCCAGTCCGCATTAGCCGGGGGAAAAGAGAAAGCCAAGGAGAAGAGAAGTCAGCTGCCTGTGAATAAACCGGGTGAGCAGGGCAAAACCAAGTGTTCCCAGTGGGAGGAACCAGTTCTTTCGCTGTGTGTTAACTGGCCTCCCTCTTTGCCTCACCCTAAAAAGTAGAAGAACTGGGTGTCTGAGCCCAAATCCCTTATTTCAGTGGGACCAGTCCCCACTTCACTCCCCACCAAAATAACTTGCCATGTTTCTGTTCTGGCACGGGTTTCCCCCTCTCTCCTGTCTGCTACAGAGCATCGTTGCCATCACACTCCTGCAAAATAAGTCATATAGCTCATATAGAAATCCCAGATGACATGCACTTTGTAAGAGAAAGCTAGAGGAAGGAACTGGCCAGGCTTACCAAAGCCCATGCCCAAAATAAAATATATCATTGTGCACTTGTCTGGTGCTCTCCAGTGACAGTTTTTTGGGTACAGGAGATCCCTGGATACTGTCAGCCCGGACTTGGAGTTCCACCCTGTAAAACTTTTCAAGCAGACGCAGCCTCCTTACTTTAGGTGAAATACCTTCCTCCGGACAGTCAACCCGCAGTAGCTAATGGGACAGCCCCTGAGATGGCTGTGTACCACTACAACCTTTGCAAAACCTCTGAAACCTTTTCTATGGTGGTATTCAAACACTTTCCTGCAGGGCTTTCACACACCACATCCTTCTGCCTGCCCACCATTGATTTCGTGCCCTGTCTCCTCACTTCGGTGCCCACAGACTTCTGCTGGAAGCATTAATGAGAGCAATGTCCAAACAAATGTGGAAAATAATCTCTAATGCTGCAGGCTCAGAGGCCAGAGGAAACCAGAGGATGTTTTCTGGCAAAACAGCAGCAATAAGAGCTGTTCTCTAAATAAATAATGTCTCAGCGCATACAAGCTTAGCACTAGCAGAGACTGAAGGCTCTAACTAGTGTTTCTTAGCCCCCGCCAGTGAAGCACTGACACATAAGCCCCTACCATGAAGCCATACACCCAGGTAGGCATGGTGGCCAAAGTTCACTCAACAGGCAAAATTTCAGGAGTCCTCACCCTTTCCTGTTGCCTTTATAAAGAGGCTTCATTTGGCTATAAGGTAATTAAATACTATCGTCCTCATTTTACACAGGAGGAAACAGCACCTTAGGAAGGTTACAGCTAGGGGACTCCTTGCTAAGCACTCAGGAAAAACAGAAGTATAACAAAGCTAAGAGCTCGACATGACTCTCAACATAAGCAAAACCATGTAAGTGCCTGACTCCCAGACCATCTCCCGGCATTACAGCTGCGGGGGAGAGGGGGAGACCATAGGAATGCCCTCTCTCCACCAACCACTCACACACCAGCTGGCTCTGCCCTACCAGGAGGGACCAACAGTGGCCACCAGTGTCCTGCCCCATGGGGTCAGCTCCTGTCCGCTCCTTGTGCACGCCGTGCCCCTGTGGGCAGCCCGAAGCCTTCCCGCACAGGGGCATCTCACCCCTTAGGTTTTCCCTTTGCTCCAGCCACTCAGCTCTGCACAGCAGTCGATCAAGGGCTCATTATGAAGCACAGAGGCCACTCAGTGGCTACCACACCTTGCACAGAAATGTTATGACAGTTGTCTAGAGGGTTGCTACCACTGCATATCGCATGGACTGGGGCTGGTGAGGTGGAGGAAGCCAAGTCCAGTGGCCCATTTGTCGCCTGCCCTGATAGACATCCTATTGATAGCTCCATCTCAGACTGGCAAAGCCCTTTGTACCACTCCGGGACAGCTGCTCCGATGCCAAGAATTCCTCGCGGGCCGGCCAGCCCTCGTGGTGCTACCAGGGAAGCTCCAGTTTCAGCAAAGAATCTGATGACTGTCTGGCAAGTGTATAAATCATAAAAGTAGCTTTGTTCTGCAACACTTCAAACCTTTCGGGCTCTCTCGTATGGCTGCAGTTTGCTGGCACTTGCTGCTCAATTTATATAAGCTAAGCTCTGCGGACTCATACCTTTCCAGCCGTCTGTTATACCACACAGAGATGTTGCCCCGCTACTCCTAGCCGTGTTTTTTGCTGACAGCAGGGCCTTTTTGGGAAAGGTGGGGCCACTTTTTATTTTTTTTGAGATTTCGTTTCACAGGAAACCAGTCCAGGCTTTTAAA
>KZ509832.1:19165-33672 GCA_002844005.1 Limosa lapponica baueri | reverse complement strand
CGGCCCACAGCTGCAGAGCAGAGTGGGTCACTGGTCCCCACAGAGAAGCTGCAGCTGGTAAAGAGACCTAAGATGCAGCTGGCAAAGAGATCACAGCACCTGGCGTGCAGGATCGGAAAACAGGAGAGAGTTGATGCAGCTGTAACAGCAAGCACCCGACCGAGAAGTGCCACAGCAGAGGATGATGAAGAAGGAATCAAATGAGTAAGTCTCACATGCAGTGCATGAGACTGGGCAGGTCATAAATCAGTGACTCACTATTAGTGTCTTCATTGCTTGTAAAATAAAGGGGAAGCACCTCCTTCCAGTGAGAATTAATTCACTGATGTTTAACTACCTCTTTAGAAGTATAAAGGGCTATATAAAAGTGTTATCAGAGCGGCAAGAGGAAAATTTACCTGTGAATCCTTGGTATCTCTAGCATTTCATAATGGTTTCAGTATCAAAGTTATTGATAGGATGGTCAATGCCAGACTTCTCTGGCACAAAGCTCTCTGAGCCAGGCCTTATTCCCTCACAACGTTTGCAGCAGCTGCAGCAATCACACTTCTGCGGATATTTTGAACCAGGAAGACAAAATAAAAAAATAGTGCCAGTAATTTAATCCTTACAGATGATTATGCATTACATTCTCATGAATATGTATGTTCTCCTGTACTTCTACCCATAGAATTTTACCTATTTGGCATTAATTTTATAATTCTATGTAATTGGATCCTTATAGAATATCTTTCTATATACTAAGCCACTTTTTTTTTTCTTTAATTTTATGATTATAAAGGAATCCTACAAAGGCTGTAATTTTTCTTTGACTGTTACATCTGCTATTGAGCAATTCCCTTCCCGATGATTTGCTGAGAATGGGATGGAAAAAAGATCTTCCAAGACAAGAGAGAACACGCCTAGAGGTAAAGTACATATGCAACTAGAATTCAAAACAAGTTCTGTAACATATTTTATACATAATTTCATATTTTATATGAGACTATGCAAATTTCTAGATGATCCTGGCTGATGGTGTTATGGTTGCATAGAGCTCTCTTAAGAGCTCATGAAGATTTGATTTTTTCTCAATTAGATTCATGGCCCTTAAATTTTCTTTTACAATAAGATCCTTTTATCGGACAATAGGAGAGTAATAGGGCTTTTAAAGGGTGGAGATTTCATTTCCCTGAATTGTATAGAGGTTTTACATTGTCAAGTTGGTTTAAAGGGGCCTTATCATAGTAAAAAAATTAATCCTTTGATCTTGCTTTTGTCAAACACTAGCAGCATGTGTGGTAGAAGGTTAACTTCAGTGCTCAAGTCTTAGATCTGCATTTAAGATCAAATGCATTCAGAAATCCATTAAGACAGAATGTTTAATTATCTACACAGTTTGGCAATTTGGCATAGTTTGTTCAGAACACTTCTAGAAACCTTAATTTACTCATTTGACTATAAACAATATTTACAACCAGAGTTGTAAAGTCAAAATTTGCACGCGAACTATCAGGTAACTCTGTAAGTACCCCTGACCTTCAAATTAGAGTACACATAACCCTTACGTTCTGGTGTCTCTGTTGCTCTCAGATCTTCAGATGTGTTGAGGATCCCCCTGATGTCATCTGAAGCTGATGAGACCCGTAGCACTTAGGTTCGCTTAATGTAAAATTTGTGTGCAAGCAGTTTCAAGGTCTCCCTACCATATAGTAAAACTCTTGTCTTGGCAAACGCTAATAGTTTTAATATGATTCTCGTGATACAGTAGCGCAGGGATTTTGAGAGCTCAAGACTAAAGTTTACACAATAGTGCCTATTTTTGGATTTTTATGTAAATTTCTAGTCATTGTGATAATGGTAAAAGCCTTGAAAATATTAACAGAATGTACTTTACAAGCCTCAAACAATAATAAAAAAAAGAACATAAACTAGAAAGTGTTTTGTAAAGAGGAAGCAGTACAACTTTCTGAGCAAATCTCTGATCTAGGTGCAGGCTGTAGGCTCATTTTAAAGTGTCCGGTGTCTTTCATATATTGAACTTAAGTAAGAGTTGTAGGTAAGTGAGAAATGGCTAACAGAGATTGGATCAAAATAAAAAACTATAGAAGTATTTTGATGCTGATTCTCTGAACCTATTCCCAGTTTACAGGTGTGTTAACAATTTGCTCTTCTTGTATTCTACCCCCAAAATGCTTTACATGTGTTTATAGATCTCTTTGGCCAGCCATGCTTTGGTAATGAAATTATCCAGCCATGGAAGTAACAACTGCCACAAAGTGTGATGTGGAAAACCAAAGGCAATTTCTACTGTTGGGAATCCAATATTATCCTGTTCTGAAACTCTTCACATGCACTTTGTGGGGTCTGATATACACTGCCAATTTACTAAAAAAAGTCCTTGTTCATTACTAGACTTCAGATTGCTTCTTCTGAAAAATTTCATCTCATACCTTGATTTTATGGGTTATGTGCCACATGTTAAAAAACAAAGTCTCAAGTTCACTGGTATCTGTGCCTTGTCAAGTATTTTTTTAAAAGAGAGCATAGTAATCTTATAGAATTGCAAAAAGGAAGAGGTGATAAACACAATGAACACAAGTGAACAGCCAGTGCATTCTTTTTTGTCATACATATGCAAGAATTGGTTCTTTATATAATGAGATAATTACCTTGCATATGGGAGAGACAGAAATCTGAAAAAATTGTGTTGTGATGACTGACATTACCACCACTACGTTACTGATTGTTTTTTTTGCTTATAGCCGCTCCGAGAGCAAAACTTCTGCTCTTGATTCCACTTACATTTCTAAGTGGCACTGCAGTCTCCAGTTTGGAAGCTGCTTCTCTGGAGAACACCATCTCCATAATATGTCTACAGATGAACATTTGCCTTGGGTCCTTAGCATCGTGCCTGCATTACCATCTATTTTTTTCAAGCACAATGTGCTCTCAAACCCTTCACAGGAATAATTTTGTAAACCACTTAAAAATTGCATTTGTTAGTGGTAATACAGCAGAAAATAACAATGCTTGCTATCAACAAATAGCTCCTATGGTGCATCATGACTAGCAACTTCTAGAGTAGTAGTTGTTTCTCCCTGAGTTATAGTTCATATACAAAGGCTTATTAATATGTTTTCTGGCTCAAATATGGAGTATTCAGAAAAAATATTTGTTGTTCTTCTGACAGCAATTTGTACTGACAAGTGAAGTTTGTATTCTGGATTAATTTGAGGGTGAAGAGTGTAAAAGAATAGGATAAATATGAATGAAGTTAGTCTGGATTGTAGGACTTACCTTCTGCCTTGTGCCCGGTACAAGATGCAGGTTCCCCTGTTCTGCACAAATGGGTAGACCGACTGAAATCCATGCACTGAGCCCGCGTCCTGTTGTCCTGTGGATTTATTTCCTGCTGGAGAGCAAGCACTCTGCTGACCAGGTTTAAAATCCTACCCAGGGATTGCAGTAGAAAAAGCAGAGTAAGTAAAAGTAAAGTAGAATCTGTGGAAAAGTGTATCTGTGCTTTAAAGATGGTTTTGAGTAATACTCATCTGCTAAAGCGTATGCATCTGGAAATTAAGCATTTAAGCCACAGTCACTCCCAGTTCCCTTTACAGTCTGTGCTGATAACCAGGCACGAGTGGAGGGTGGTTAAGCTCATCATCAGACAGGCCTCTAAGGTAAGTCAGGTGAGTTGCCCTCCGGAGGTGTCTGCATCCCTTCCCGTCTATGCCGGGAGCCCAGACACCTACACGCAGACACCTAGACTGTAGATGCCACCAAAGATATTTAAAAAGTTAGATATCTAAATCTGAACTGGTACCTCTCATCTCCATAGTCCATGGAAATCTGCAGTTGAGGCAGTAAAGCCCAGGAGGGGAGCTACAGCTCAGCCAGGCTAAGGAGGCTGACGGGAAGTCGACAAGGGCAAGCCAGAGTCAAAACTGTAAAAGTTCATGTTTTTGATCCAGGTCACATAGGCTTCAGGGAGTAAGAGGCAAACGTCCAAGAGGCAGCACAAAGCTGAAATGCAAGAAACAGATGACCTAGCATGCCCGGCAGAGATCGTTGAGGTCTGGGCAATACTGAAGCAGAGTAATAAAACAAAATCGATAGCTTCTTGGATTACAAAGTTGTAAAGAAATCAGGCAGGACAGACTGGCTGTCCTTGCTATGGGCAAGCAGTCTTAAATGCTGAGGAGCGTTGCTGGGGGCAAAGTTTTTTTGAACATAAGATCTTTATCTCTTGTAATTGTGCAAGCATATAAAAAGACAGTGGAATAAAACAAACAAACAAAGAAACAAAAATAGAAATATAAACTCATGGTTCATTTTCCTGTTAAAGCAATACTATAAACTGAATGGTTATGGGGTGTTACATTGGGTGACAGAAGTGTCATAGCTCCACTGAGCCTATTTACCTTCAGGCACCTAAAAGTTTGGCTCAAACCCTCTGTTTGTTTACCAAATACAAATATCTGTGTAACACATACATTCCCACAAAGGCATTTTATTCCCTCCCCATCTGTTATTTCTTTTAACAGAAAAATCTTCTTGGAAAGAATTTCTGTATAGTGTTAAAGCACTTGAGGAAAACAGGTCAATAAATCAATAAATGTGTTTTCAGATGTTGTAGCACCTTTTATGCCTACGTGCATATTCTGTATATTTATTCAACCCATATTTGAAAATAAATTAATTCAAAGAGTCTTTGCTGTAGACTCAGAGCAAAACAGAAAAAATCATGGCCTATTGCTCTGGAAATAAATAGACTCAAGGATGATCTGCCATTCTTTTTCCTTTAAAAAATCAAAGCAATGAACAATTCAGCCACTGCAAACAGTGGCAATTCTGTCTGAGAGAACACGGGTCACTTTATTCAGCACTACATTATACCACAGGTTATCAAGGTGCTGAAAAATTCAAAAGAAATATAAGCAGTTTCAAAGCAAGGTAAATCCTTGGATTTCACAGGTAAGATGCAGACAACTGGCAGCAAGCACTCTCCTTTATTACACAGCGTTATTTGCTTGTGTATCCACCCTAACATCTTCCAAACAAATAGCTTAGGACACGCGAGAGAGCAAAAACATTGGGTTTGACATTGTTTGAGCAGCCTCTTGTCCCTGTACTTCCCACATCTCATCTTCGACAGTGATCAATATCTGACCTTTGCCTGAATACAAGAAACCCCACAACAGGCAGGTATGGAATAACCTGCTCTCCATATAAAATGGCTTGTGACTTATCTTTGGCTTCCGTCCTGACTCGGAATGTTCATTCTCTTTTCCAACATTTTCACATGTAATTTTGACAACCTTTCTGCTAAGTGTCTTGTTTTGTTCTGACTCTTCTTTAGCCCAATGCATTTTCTTAAATAGCTTGCAGAGGACAGGTTTCATACTCTGCATGTTGGTTTATAGCAGTAACTCTCAGCAACAGCGCAGGGCAAAAATAAAGGGTGAGAGTGGACCTCAAGAGAACACAGGGAATGGAGCCAAGATATGCTGCCCAAACCCTCATGCTTGGCTACAATGAGTATTGCCAGTTTTCTGCCCCTGCCTGTGAATTTAGGAGGAGAATTCCATCTGTCAACAGCTTGTCCAGCTCTCCTTGATAAGGCTGGTATATCCAAGTTTTGGGAATGGAACCAGGTTCTTCCTTCTGTTCATTTAGAAAATATATTAATAATCATTACAATTATCACTTAAAATACTAAAACACAATGGATACTAACTCTTGCAGAACACATGCTAATATTATAAAATAAGGGCAATAGTCACACCTTTCCGGTAACAGCTGGATATCAGCTTCACTGGGTCATTCTGAGTCTAATGCCAAGGCAAGACTTCATAGCTTGCTCCTGGTAACCCTGCTTTATTCACACCACTGGTGGAGCAAGGGCACTCTCAGGGATTGCCAACAGTGAACCCTTAGCAACAGTGAACATCAGTCTCTGCCTCTGTATCCACACAGCTACTTCTGACAATTAAGATTGTTTCTATTTCGATACAAAATGATGTTGTTCAGGAATGAGCTCAGGCTGTGGTACTGGTCCAGTCATTGCAAAGAAGTGACTTCTGGTCATTACTGATTTATTTGGCATTTGCATCTGGTTTTCTGGAGGTGAAGGAGTTTCTCTTTGCAAAGAATCTCTAGTTGCCTCCTCTCACAGTCCAACTGATAGTAGGTTGAATACAACACTAAAACCAGTCGGCTGGAGTTACTCATCACAGTATCTGCACAGGAGACAGTCATGCAGGCATTACATGCATATTCAATTCTTTTCTGTAAGTTTACTAAAAAAGCTCTCTACCTTGTAACTCCCATTCTTAGCAAGTTTATTTTCTTATTGCTAAGGGAAAGAGGAATCAAGACTTTTTTATCTTTATTCATCTGTATAGAAATTAAGTGGTTAATTGAAAACAAAACCACCATAACATAAGAATATGTGTTAAAAACACCGTTTAGTGTGATGGTGGATTTAGCATTTGACAGTCACTTGTACACTAGGGACATGACTAAATCCATATAGTTATTATGAACTGCCTGTAGCCTTTTCTTTCCATTGGTGAATGAAATATTAGTGTAAACTATCATCAGGATTTTACACACCATTTGTTTCTGCTCCTCCTTCCTTTTCACCTTTATGTTATTGTACATCTCTTTATTTTAAATAGATTTATATATCCTATATCAACAAAGAAATAAACGGAGCACCTTGTATGCAACAGAACTTTTGTAGATCTCGCTGGAGCAGTGCAAGTATAAGTGAAATTTAAATAGATAGTAATTAAAAATTCATTGCCACTCTCCTAGTGAATTAATCAAGCAGTTAAATCTGCACAACAGCTATTCATCGGGAAAGCTCTAAATGTGGATTCTAATCTATTCTGATTATTGATTTGTTTTTTTAATTTGAGGGGACATACGCATGTGACCCTGCTGAGAAATGAGTTCATTCACTGGTTTGGAAGACTCTCAAGCTTCCAGACAATAAGGACACAAATAATTTTACAATAAGATGCTGAATTCTTTTGGCAGTTCACACCTGCTTTTTTGCGTCTTGAAAACTATCTATGTGATAGAATCAGTTAATTGATTGGCATCCTAATTTGTATTCACAGAACTCAATATATCATGTGACTTCTACAATGGAAATTTTAAAATGATTCGAGGCTATGAAATCTTACAATTATAGAGTCGGCCCATGACATTATCATGGTTTATAATTGTATTTGCCTTTGTATAACAAGGCAGCTTCAAATACCAACTTATTTATCAATAAATGAGTAAATGGAGATTGAATATCTGGCACTGGTGACCTCAGTAGAAGGTATTTAGCCTGCCATCGTTACTGAAGGAAACTATGGGAAGATGAAGTCACAACATGTTTTCCTGACAAACAAGGAATTGGGGAGAAGGATTTTCAAATACATACCCATCCCCATGAGAAGAAACTTAATTATCATATCCACTATGATTTCAGGGGTGAAAAGTGGTAAAGAGGAATTAAAGGAAAGGCAAGGAATTAAAGGAAAGGCAAGGAATTAAAGGAAAATAGAAAGGAAAACGTGGCAGCAATTTTTCCTAAAGATTTACTGGAAAGAAAGGTGTTGCATTACACTGTTGCACTTCTTCAAGGAGCTAAGGAGGTTTACCAGCTTCTACAAGAATCTACCTGTGCTAGGCATTGGTAGAATAACTTTTACTTTAGACCTGGACGTTATTTCATTTTAGTCGTTCTTTTGCTCTGTCTTTTCTGCAGTTGCTGCTATGACACTCAAACAGCCATTTCACAAAGCAAAGCAAGGAAATACGGGAGTTTGTGGCGCGGCTTAAAGGAACCCATCTGTCTTCACTCCTGTCCAGCTGAAGAGTGAGTACTATTAGCCTGAAAAGGAGTGTTATCTAAAGAGGGACTGAGCAGCGCTGAAATCCTGGGGAAGGCATCTGGATACTGCATGGTTGGGGACTTGAATATAACGTATGTACTTTAGACCTGTGCATAGATTCTCCAGAGGCCTAAATCTAAAACATATATATGTTGAAGAGAAGGAAGGTAGGACTGAGCTAACAATTTGCATGCTCAAGTGGAAGACGGGTTGCTTGAGGATGTGCTTGGTTCTTGTTGGAGAAAGGCAAAAGGGTTGAATTTTGGAGCTGGGGAACTTCAGTAGGGTTGGCAAGAATGATTTAAACTGGTAAAAGAGGGAACCAGCAAGGAGTGAGAGTGGACTGGTGAAAGCCTCCAAAAAGCAGCCATGGGCCCATTTAAAGTAATAGATTGGGAAAAGCCAGGCTGAGTAAGTTAACAGGATAATGTGGGTGGAAGACTCATAGAGTAGAAAGCGAGAAAGAAAGCAACCAGCAAAGAGGAAAAAGAAGGAAGACAGAGAAATCTGTGATATAAAACTGCCTGAAAACTTCTGGTGAGGAGTAACAAAGCTCTTGTTCACCACCCCTTTCACTGAATGTGTAAATAGGCTGAACAACTGCTTGGGTTGCCCTTTCGGTGCTATTTAACTCTTATCTTGTGTCACTAATTAGCTTTGTTCAACACAGGTAAACAGGATCAAGGGGCAACACAGTTAATGCTGATGGAAATGTTTTATATAGCATAAGGGAACAGCTGCTTCAGTCACAGCAAAAAATTATCAAGATGGGGTCACTACAGGTGATTTCACCCGTTTTACGCCGCAGAGTGGTAAATGTGTCCAAGGTCCTAATCCAAGTGCTTCATAATGCTTTGAAAGCTTTATCTTTTTTCCATGCTTCAAAGGCAAGGTAATGGTACCTTGCTTCAAAGGCAAGGTAATGGTACAACATCCTTTGCGTGATACACTACCCCAGCGCTCAGGAGCCAGATGGAGGTTCTGGGCAAAGGTGCTTTACAGCGTCTGTTCTTTCACCTGACTTCAGTCAGAGCTGTGCAGGAGCTGCTTGGTCCTCACAGCAGGGCAGCCACTCCAGTTCATGCTCCACGTTTTTATATACCCCAAAATGAACGTTACAAACCTGAAAGTATGTTCAGGTGCCCCCTGATGACAGTTTCAGCTTTACACAGATGCGGGAGACCCTCTATACAGTGGAAATTCTCTAAGACAATTTAAGACCACCTAGATAATTTTTTTGAACTCAAAGGATGTACTGATCTTTTCTCTTTTCCAAGTGGAACACAAATATTGGAGGACAAAGGGCAAAGTTTTCCACTGTGTTTAGTGCGAAAAACTCCAGGAGTCATTTGTAGAAGTGCTGTGCACCCATTTATTATAAATGTGGGAGGAATTACAGTAAACACCTACTTTTGGCTCTTCTAAGTTAAAGGAAGAGCTAAGACTCTAGGCTAAGTCTAAGCTAAGACTTCACTTAATTATTATATGAAGCAGATCCCATCTTTTAAAAAAAAAAACATTTAGAAAGTTGTTCCTGTTCTTAATTATTTTCATGGCTAAAATTTCATACAGCAATCTGACTCTGCCTAATTTCAGCTCCAAGGCTTGCCATACATCAATATACATTAATGGATGTGACTGTTATATATAATTTTATTGTGAGCTGAAAATGTTATTTTATAAAGTAAGTTACTTAGAGACTATGTTTATGTTTAACCCTCCAACTTCCAGTTAATAATGCAAATAAATCAATCTTTGGAGTCTCTTACTAAGAAGCATTTTTCCAAACCTTTAATAATTCTCTCTCCCAACAGTTTTTTGAGCTTTGTGCAATTTATCTTTGACTGAGGACACTGTAGCTGAATACAATATTCTAAAAGCATTTACCCTGAAAGAAAGAAAGAAAAAGTGTAACTTCTCATCTGGTATTTGATAACCCCATGTTTATGTATCTTAAAACATACTATCCCTTTCAGGCATAGTGTTCAGGGGGAACTGACTTCAGTGACTGCCTGCCATGATCCTCAGCTTTGTTTAAATCACACAAGGTGCCTCTCTGCTTCTTGAACATTAAAAACATGAAATAATTTAGACTAAGATGAGGAGCAGAAAAGCCCTTGCAATAATTAAAACTGCCCAGCAATAATTAAAACACCAGCGTGTTATCAACACTGTTTTCAACAAAAATCCAAACCAAAGCCCCATATGAGCTACTATGAAGAAATGTAACTCTATCTCAGCCAAAACCAGTAGACTCCTATGCTGAAAATTGTCTTGAAGTAATTAGTACGTGTTTATCAATACAGTAATGCATATGATTTTACAAAGCTGTACAAGGAGGGAAATGGTGATGGTCAGAAAGATCCTGTTTGCATTTCATCTCTTACAACTTTCCATGGTTATTTTAACTTCTTTTATTGCTAAATGACAGATTTCTGCCCTATTTCAGTAAGTGATATTAATATTTTAAGCTTCCAATCTTGTCTTGCATTCCTATTTTAGACTCTAGATAGGATTTCCAACTTGAGCAAGTGGCAAGTGGCCAATATATTTCAAGGCCCCTTTTGGTGGTGAATGGAGCTGGTAGTGAATGGAGTTAAATCCAGTTGGCAGCCAGTCCCAAGTGGTGTTCCCAAGGGCTCAGTACTGGGGCCGGTTCTGTTTAATATCTTCATCAATGACCTGGAGAAGGGGATTGAGTGCACCCTCAGTAAGTTTGCAGATGACACCAAGTTGGGCAGGAGTATCAATCTGCTTGAGGGTAGAAAAGCTCTGCAGAGGGATCTGGAGAGGCTGGATGGATGGGCCCAGGCCAATGGGATGAGGTTCAACAAGGCTGGGTCCTGCACTTGGGTCACAACAACCCCATGAAGCATTACAAGCTTGTGGAAGGGTGGCTGGAAAGCTGCCCAGCAGAAAAGGACCTGGGGGTGTTGGTCAACAGCCGGCTGAATATGAGCCAGCAGTGTGCCCAGGTGGCCAAGAAGGCCAACAGCATCATGGCTTGTATCAGAATTAGAGAGGCCAGCAGGACTAGGGAAGTGATCAAGCCCCTGTACTCGGCACTGGTGAGGCCCCACCTTGAGTACCATGTCCAGTTTTGGGCCCCTCACTACAAAAAAGACATTGAGGTGCTGGACAGTGTCCAGAGAAGGGCAATGAAGCTGGTGAGAGGTCTGGAGACAAGTCTTGTGAGGAGCAGCTGAGGAAACTGAGGTTGTTTAGCCTGGAGAAAAGGAGGTTGAGGGGAGACCTTATCACTCTCTACAACTACCTGAAAGGGGGTTGTAGCCAGGTGGGGGTCGGTCTCTTCTCCCAAGTAACAAGCGATAGGACAAGAGGAAATGGCCTCACATTGCACAAGAGGAGGTTTAGGTTGGATATTAGGAAAAATTTCTTTACTGAAACTGTTGTCAAGCATTGGAACAGGCTGCCCAGGGAAGTGGTGGAGTCACCATCCCTGGAGGTATTTAAAAGACAGGTAGATGTGGTGCTGAGGGACATGGTTTAGTCATGGACTTGGCAGTGTTACCAGATGGACTTGATGATTTTAAAGGTTTTTTCCAACCTAAACAATGCTATGATTTTATGATGTGTAAGTGAGATTCGTGTTGCGTTCTCTGTGGAGTCCTCTGTCTGCCAGCACGCAAACACTGCAGGATCAGATCCTGCTGGCCGCGCCTTTTTGAGGTATGTGAGGCAGAAGAATAGTAGCTTCCCATGCCTCTCTGGAGCTATTTATCTGCACATTTCCTAGAAATTTGGACCTGCCAAAATATAGTGCTTAACTCGTAAAACACGAACCATTTATAGTTCAATTTTATGGTATCAAAAATTTATCAACCTTTAAATCTTGGTCTCGCCTTAGCTAACAATACTTACCTTTACACTGGGCAGGGAAATCATGTTACTCCTTTTATAGAAAGTTCCTTCATGACTAATACTCTCTTACTTCACCACATAAAACTATAATTATTAAATGTGCACCCAATATTTATACAGGATGACAGCCGCCTAACATTTCTTGCCAATCTCCACAAAAAGACTTGTCTCTCAGCTCTGCAGCCCGTAGAAGGCCTCGCAGAAATTCTGTTAATGGTTGGCACATTTTTGCTGATTCCTTCATAAACATTTTTTTCTAGCTCTTAGGGCTAAACATTGCCAAATTTTCTGTGTAGTATTTTAAACAATTTCCTCCTACTTCTGTCAGTTGGTGTATAAACCAGCTTTATTAGTTTGGTCACTCATAAAATAAATCATGTTAGGAGAAAATTAACATACCAGCACGAAAACAAGAAAATAAAGGGAAACTTCTGCATTTTTCAGAACATTGTGAAAAATATGCATTTCAGCAGGTTCACAAGCTCTGCTGGAGTGTCAGGGACTAATGAAAGTTACTCTACACCACCTGCTGAATTGAGTTAAATAGACAGTCTGATTAATTAAAGTGTCAGTTTAGCCAATGGCTTCAAGATCACTTTTTCACAAAATAAAACTTCCAACAAAGAATTATGGAAAAAACCTATTAGGTTATCTAGTTCATTTCCTGGCACTGCAGAATAGTCCCTCTGAAGACATTCTTATTCCAGTTTTAAAGGCTTGGAAAGGCATAAGCCACAGCTGCTGCCCATGGAAGAATTCACAGTCTGCTAAACCTTCATCTCTATCTTGACATACAACTCACAACTTCATTTTTCTAATAGTATTGTATTATGTCTTCTTAAATAAGGCCCTTGCACCTCTCTGTACAGTTGATATTCCTATAGAGGAAATACCGAAAGCCCGTGTTAGAAACTGCCCATTTGTCATCAGTCATTTCCTATTCATTTCGTCAGAGACCCATGCTGGCACAGGGTCCTGTCTGTAACAAAACCTTTTCGAGGCTGGCACGGCAGACTGCCAGCCCCTCCAGATGAAAAACCTCTCTTCTTCAGTGTGTGAAAACAGCTGCAATGGTTTGAGTCCTGTCAAAACACCCCAAGAATAATCCAAATGCGACCACCTTTTGCAATAGATGGACAGCGTGGTTGGCATTGGCTGCACTGGTGGGAAAGACAGATACCTCCTTTTTTTGCCAGGTAAGTGTTCTTTCTTTGCCCTGCCTTTGTAGTCTGGTGCAATCAAGCTGTGTGAATATAAAACCAAATGTAATGTATAACATAAACAATCAGAAATATGTCAGATTGAAGTATTAAGGGTTTGGCATCTGGAAAGCTTGTTTTTTCCTTATTTTTCAGATGATGTTTTTTCAGGTGTTTGGCACTCCTGTTGCATGCCCCGCCTTTCTGTGTGGAAGCATACATTTTTATTGAAAAAGCTATTTGATTAAGAAAATTTTAACACCATCTTTGAACACTTTTATGAACTCTGTTGTTACAGTTCTCTGGAAGTGAAAACGACGTTGCCCCTGAAGAGTAGCAGAAGATAGCATTTTTTCAATAAAATGCCTGGGAAGGTACGTACAGTTCTGAGGATCATCAAAGCCTTAGTGGCTCTGCATCAGGACTAAACACTGGAAAAAAGAGTTCAAGAACTGTAAAAAAATCTATTGTCTCAAGGGGCAGGATCTATTAGCTGCATGGCAAAACCCCATTTAACTGGAAATAGTAGCCAACACTCATCTACATCCACTATTTCTCCAACAGGATGAAAATTATAAAATCATATACCCAGGTTTTTATGACTTATATTTCTGCACTCACTTTCTTCTCCCTCTCTCCCTTCTCCTTTCTCTGCTGTACATATCGTACAGATGCTATATGTAAATATCCATAATATCAAATGCATAATCTATGTAAGACACCTCTGTTGATCATGAGATCCTTGCCTTTATACCAGGCGTTAACCCTGCAGCAGTGGAACCAAAGACAAAACATGGCTTTTTCATTTAAAGTTTTACCTTCTCCATGCAGAGAAGGGAGCAGGCAGAAGTTAAAACTTTCTGCTTGCCTCCCTCCAAGAAGGCAGCAGACCCCCCTGGATGGATATCCTCTCTCCAGAAGTCTGCTACTTTGGGTATCAAAAGAGCTAGGTGTAGAGCAATGTTTTGAGTGCCTCCAGAAGTCGCTTACCTTAGTATTACATGAACTAGGCATGTCATACATTAGCCCCTTGTGCTTGTGGTTATTTAGGTTCTTTGCGGTCTAATCACAAAATCTAATGCTTTTTGAATACAGTATTTTGAAAAAACAAAAACTGGATTAACCCCTAGGATGGCATACGTACCACAGAAGCCTTCAGACTGTGCAGCAGAACACTTAAAATCTGGTTTTAAAAATTTTTCCGTTCCTTCAAGATGTAAACTGCCTCCTTAAATGTGTATTTTTAAAAAAATAACCATTCTGGGTGGCTCAAACATAATGCCTGCCAATTAATTAAATAAAACCCAAACAAATGCTATATGCAGCTGAAGTGTACTAAAACAAAAAACGGATGTTGCAACGCTGCAACACCCCAAGGAAAAGGCCTGGAAAACGGGCAAGACAACCAAAACCTTGTTTCTGTTATTCCAGTAGGATGCTGGAGGCTGGGGCAGGCTGGGGACGCCTTTGGTTGCTGCGGAGAAGTCCTGTGGGCTTCTCGGTACCTCAGTAACGGGTAACCGTTAGAGGGGAAGCCGCTGCCCGAGCA
>KZ509832.1:3053-14949 GCA_002844005.1 Limosa lapponica baueri | reverse complement strand
TAGCTACATGGGTTTTGATTGTGAGTAGCCGGTGGAAGGTATTTGTGCCTTGCTTTTCCAGGTACTTTCTCCAATCTACTAGTGTCACTTTTGATCCTTTACAACTGATGAGTGCAATCAGGACAAAATGGTTTTAGAGATGTTGGGTTTCTTCTCATCCTCATTTGGTGGCAGCATGCTGTAGGTCCCAGCGGCTGATTCTGTAGATGAGGTTGCTAGTTTTACTCTTGTGTTAATTTCCAATGAAAGTGATCCAAATGCAACCTTCAAATTCACTTGTCTACCTGCTGAGTAAATTCCTGTGTCCTGTTTGAGTCTGGAAAAAATCAGTCTCTCTTCAGTCATGAAATGCCTGTGCAGTTTTGCCACTGTGCTTAAGCTTGTTTCGTACCTGTGATCTTTTCATACTTCTATATGGAAAGGGAGGTCTTAGTCCATACCCTTCTTAATGCAGTCCTTATTGGGTTAAGTTTTGACCTTCTTCCTTCACTACCTCTTCTGTGCCCTAACAGACCCCATATCAGCTAGGGGAAGCTGTCAGCAATATGGGGAGACCTGGGCACATCAAGAACCAAATGGGGCCTGTTCCTCAGCCCATTCCCAGGCCTACCACCAGAAGGATGCAGTTCCATCAACTAATTGCCCTAGCGCGAAATATGACAGGACACACTATCTGTGGCCTCCGCTAATGGCAGAGGCCGCAGGGAAACCCATCCTTTGCTGCGGCTGCTACGCTGAAGGACGGTCCTCAGGTAGGTGAGTCGTAGCTGTAAGTCACCTGTAAGTTAGGTGAGTCGCTGCAGCGGTTTTGAACCTTAACACATCTGTTTGCGCTGTAGTCATAAAAGCTGTAGGTGGGGAGAGGTTTGTGACGGGGTGGCTTGGAAAGCGTCCTGCCATCACCTTGTCACCTGTCCTACCTGGGTGTTTATGTCTGAACTCTTAGTGCTTCCAGATGCTGAGCACTAGCAGTCAGTTTAAACAGTTTAGCTTTTTAATAAACACTGGGATTCTTCTGTTTGTTTTAGTGCATCAGTCAGAAGACAGAGCTCTGTCTGCGAGCTTGTGGTAAAGGATGGCTGTGGAGCTGGGAGCCTCAGTTTAAGTTAGAAGATGGGTTTAGCACAGGAGAAGCTGGGGGGAAGGCTATGAAACTGAATCTTCATGGAATTGTTCTCAGAAGATATTTTGATAACTGTCCTGATTTAGACTATAATCTATCTCTTGCTAACTATCTTAAAATTTAGTCAAAATATCACTAAGTTGCTCTCTTTGAAGACAGCTGCAAGACCTTCTCACCTGGATTTAGTTTTCCTTCTTTAAAGTCTTTTTCGGGGTTTTTTTTTTTTCCTTTCCTTTCCAAGATTGGAAAGGTAAGATCTTGTGTTTTCTCAGAAGGAGCTTTGAAATGAAGTTTTTAGATTTCAGCTTGTGTTTCTTGTAAGCATGTCAGGCACCGATGTAGCAAGTAGGCCAGTTCATTTTAAGTTAAATAGTTCTGCTTTCCTGTTTCAAGGTTTAGTTTTGTTGGCAAGAGACAGTCAAATCCTCCTTCATGTTGTTCATTTCTTGCACGGGGGAGATGAAAGTGTAAAAATCTTACTGGCAATGGGGAGAATAATTTAATGCTTCTGACCTATAGCAATTTTACGTTATAAAAGACTAGTATTAGAAAGAAGATGTAACTTCTTTCTTAAGGCTCTTGTATTCAGGTTTTCTACCTTTAGTTTCCAGCGTATGATGTGAAATGATTCATGAAAGCACTTCTAAGCAGTGCAGCGAGCCCAGTAACAAGGAGGAAAAAGACTAAAGGCTTTGACTTGCTTAGATAAGAAATATTAAACTTAGCGTGTTTGCTGCATCTGTATTTCTTCTAAGGTTACTGTTGTTCTCATCTGTGCTTGGTTAAAATATTCTGGAATTCAGATGTAACAATTTTCCATTAATAATACTAACACAATGGCTATCCAGGGCTTCTAAGAAATCTCGGATCTTGGTAGTGAGAGAATCCCTTACTTTCCCATATTTTGTTGCAAATCTTTGCGTACATGTGCATATATATTGTATATATACACTATATATGTTTGTATATATATTATATATTTTTAAAATATACAATATATGTGCATTGAACACAATTCCTTGAAAGCACCCAATTGCATTTTATATTTTAAATGGAAGACTTTTGTGATGTGATCACTGAATAAAAGGCCTTCTGAAGTGTAATTGCTTGTTTCTCTGCCTGTTAAGGTTGCATATTAACTGGAAATTGGCAGCTGGTTTTGTGGGTTTAATTTGCAAGTCTTGCAGAGTATAGTCTCTAGCTACATACTCTTGGAAGGCACTGGGATGTCATACTATACATAGTTTAATAAGTAATCTGCCCAAACTGGTGCATTCTGGTAGAAAAGTGCTCATAACTTCAAGTTACTGCGTCTTGTCTTTGTTTTTAAAAAAAATAATAAATGGTTAGTGCTGCAGGTAAGAGGCACCACATCCCTGTGTTCAATGGGGCTGGCAGCTGTGGCAAGATCTTCTTGTGGGAATCTGCAGGCTTTTAGCCATTGCTGGGTTAAATCACTGGTGTCAGAAGAAATATCTCTGGTTTATGATCTGGTGTTAAATGTATGAACTCTTCAGTTTACTGGAATATCTTAGGGAGTGTTAGAGCCTTAGATGCCCCCACTTCCACAACTTTAGAAAGAAAAGTTAGTTTGTAGGACTGTAATGTCATCAAAGACAAACAGATTTCACTGAGGTTTTAGGCACTTCAAACAGGATCTCCTATGAAAGAGCCTCCTTTTGTTGCGTGAGTCAGACGCTTCTTGCTAATACAAACAAACCAGTTCACCTGCTGTGATGGTTAAGATACCACTTAGGTTTTAGTACCTCTTTTCCGTAGAACTTAATCTGTGTTAACACAACAAAGCGTGATTCGGTCCCTCTGGAATTATTTGTCTTGTTTAAAGAGTGATTTCACGGTGGAAGTACGGAGTTTCTTGGGAGGACACCCAGGCGGCTGAGCGGGGAGAAGGAGCTGGTGTGCTCTGGCAGGTACAATGGCACCTGGTGGGGACGGTTCTCTCTCCCTCTCTCCTCTACAGGCCACAGGTGAGCTCTGTGTGCAGAAAGGTCACCCACCTCTCCCTTGCTCTCATCAAAGTCAAGAAATTGTTTTTCAATTCCAGTGTTTGCTGCTCTAGGAAAAGGCCTGCAGGCAGGCTGCTGGCAAGTGCCTGATTGGCAAGTGCGAAGTGCCCGCTCAAGCTGGTAAAATGACAAACTCTTACCAGCCTGCCTGCGGACTGTCCCTGTGTGACAGCGTACACCAGGGCTATCTCGCTACCGAGTCAAAAATACTCACTGTTGAAAGGAATGTTTCTGATGGAAGCATGTACTATTACTCTTTTTTTGCATCTGAGGGGTTTTTTTTTCCCTTTCCAAAATCATTCTCCCCTCTCATGAAGGCAGAGTGCAGAAGGAAGAACGCTGTGCAGACTCTACTGATTGTTTTCTTTAAAATCGGCAGATTAAATTGTTCTATTTTCAAATGGTGGTCATCTGTGTAGTGTAAAGTATTTTATTACCTTTGATAAAAATAAGCTATTATAAAAGACTTCTCACCCTAAGTGTCAGTTGGCACTAATATTAAATCCTAGCAATTTACCTGAAATTGATGCCATTTTGTCAGGGAAAAAAGAATATAAAAAGGAGTCTGGAATATGAGTTATATCTTTTTCTGGTTGCTCTGACACTATTTTTCTTAATCCTTAGTGAAGAGAGGGAGAAATCAGTCCCTTAGCTGTCATGTGCTATATCTGGAATATTTGATGCATAAACCTGCTGTGGCTTTCCCAGGCCTCGCTGTGGAAGAGCAGGAGCAGGGCTCTGCCTCCTGCCCTCTTTGGGGAGCTGGGATGGAGGCCGGCTGGCGAAAGCTGGATTCTCAGACTGCTGACAGCTCACAGGGGTTACATAGATGTTGTGATCAGGGATAAGGCTGGTTGATGAAGTGAACCCTGCAGCTACTCTATTGAGTAACAGGTCGAGGTGGGAGTTCCACCCCCTTTTTATACCTAGATTGGCTTCTCACTTATTATGAAATTTAATTTTTTTTTAAGATTCTCTTTTTTTACGTCCTGTCTCAAGAATATGGATGCCCCTTATGCTGACAAAATACATGGGAAGGTCTGGACACTGCATGGGGATGCTTAGTTAAGAGATTTAATACTTCTGAAGTCCTTTTGAGAGGTATGCCCTATTCCTTAAGAAAGCTTTCAAAAGTTAAAATATAGTTAAAAACCCAACCAAATCCCAAAACTCCAAAGCAAAAAATGCACAACCAAAACCTCACCTCCAAAATATACTATTGGGCAGTAGAAAATCTCCATTTCCATTGTTCGTTCTAGCACTTAGTGTTGCATTAGTCAATCAGACATTGCATGTCTTTATTGCAATGCTCCTTCTTGTTTAAGCTTTATTTCAAATGGATGCATATGATTTATTTGGACTTCCTTTTTTAAGTCACAATAAAACCACAAATTTAGGTAGTTTAGGGAAGTTAAATGTTTCATCATGTTGTCATCTCAATACACGCCATAGTGCCTTATGGAATTGCTAACTATATAGAAAAAAATAAAGTTTTAGCTTTGAATAAATTTGGTAATACTCTTTTTCTGCTTTGAACTCCATTTGTGAGGCCTATTCTGTTCTTGCTAATATAGATGGTACTTTGGGACAGGGTCATGCATATAGTGCTTAATTATTAGAAGATTTTACTCTTGTGGTTTGGTTTTCTTAAATATTCTGGAATTTTACTTGCTCATATAACTTAGAGCAGGTTCTAGTCTGACTTCTCTGCTTAAATGCAGAAACTTTGCCATATGTTTTTGCAGAGAAGAGCCTGCAAACACTCCAGTGAAATTGGTGCAAGACCTAGAGAAATCCAGTCATCTTAGTGTTTGTAAAGGTTTTTTCCTTGCTGGTGGATACTCCAGTGTTGATTGGAAGATTCTAAATACTGACTTACTGCTGTCTTGCTTTTGAAAACTCGTTGTAGCATCCAGATATCCTAAACCACTGATACCACTTGAGCAGCCAGCGAAGGAGGTAGTATCACCAGAGACGACCAGTACTTTTGGTACAGTAAAAAACCCAAATACCAAACACAACAAAACAAAGAAAAAAGTGTGCTTGCTAAGACGTGGCATTGCATAAGGCCAGCACGCTGCTGGTTTGACAGACTTTCTGCTTGCTTGTTTTGATGCAGTTGGCATGTGCTGCTACAAAAAATAAAAGTATGTGGGGTTTTTTGTTTATTTATATTAATATAAAGCCTTCAGTTTCAAGAAATTCAGTGATCCCTGTAGTACTTGCTGGACTTATCGTTAATGTGACCGAAGAACTGTTTCAAGTCCTGGTCTTGTGGAAACTTCTGAGCTAATTCTCGACCAGAGATTTCAGACTGAAACAGCTTCATTTAATTGAAAAAGCTCAGTGTCATCTACCTTATGCCGTTTCCTAGCAAAGTGGTGTGCATTAAATTACATGGTCCAAGCATAAGGCAGAAATAATACTACTGTTTAAAAATATCATTATTTAGTTAGCTATCTTTGTCCTTCCCTACAAGTAATGTTTTAGAAAAGATAAAATAGAAGATTGCTCCAATTCAAATTTGTTTTTTGTCTTTTGCATGTGTTTAAGCATGTGATGTGTGCAAAATAGTGGCCATGCACAAAGGTTTTTTAAATAATGAGTTTAAAAAAAAGTCTAAACCTTGAACCCATTGTTCTTTAACTGTGTGTGTCTTATGTAAAAATAATACAGTTTATAAGAGACAGATTTTCCTTTTAGCTATCTTGTCTGGTATGAGGGGTGCTTTTGATTTAGGTCTTTTTAGGAAAGATTACTCAAAATGCAACTTTTACTTGTAATGCAACTTAAACCTTTCAGAGTGATAGATTAGAAGCACTTAGAGCTCCGTGTAATAGGCGTGAATGAAATGAATTGTGTTTATTCCGTGAACACAGAGGTACTGTTTCAGTGTGTAATCGAAATCAAAAGAAGATGAAGTCTACCAGTTTCTCTAAGAAAGAAATTATTTAACGCTTACTCATTCAACTGAAAACTCCTAGCTTTAGTCAGCCTTATTTATTATTTAATAAATCCAAATATGGAACTACAGAGGCAGCTGGGATCTCCAAGAGAAAAATCTTTCTAAAAAACAAAAAGTGGAAAAATGAGATGATAACTCTGTTCACATGATATACTTCAGGAAGCTGTCTTGGATCTCTCCGGTGCTGGTTTTGTTTGGTTTGTTTTGGGTTTTTTTTGCTGGTAAAGTGTCTCATATTGGAGAAAGCAGGACTTGAGCATGTGAGCTGTCTTGTGCCCCACTCCCCTTTCTTTCTCCTTAAATTAGCAAAGCATTATTTCAAAAACCTGAAAGCACATGTTCTCGTTTCCGTTTTGTTGCTGTGTTTGAGAACATCCTTTAACATTGAACCTGCCCCTTGGAATTTTTGGGATGTGACTGAAACGGTGCCTGAAACGAATCCCTTGCTTCCTCTGAAGCATGGGAAGCTTTTTTTTTAAGGTAAAGCCCACAAAACACTGCTTTTTAACCCAGCAGAGTGCATATTTCATTCAAAACTACAGGATGTGAAATCATAGCTGTTTTTTCCAATGTTCATTTACTTTGGTTTCTTAGATATTTGAGTGTTAATAAAATATCCATCCTAGCAGCCATAATACATACTGATACTTGCTACTTGCTGTAGTTTTTTGCTGTAGCATTTGCCAGTCTCCATTTGTATGTGATGGGCTCATCACATTCATTGCTTTTTGGGTATTCTTTGTGGGTTTTTTTAATTTAATTTTGACAAACTGCCACGCTTTAGCTGTTGGCAAATTCCAACAAGTCATTTATTTTAACTTACATGTTTCTCTCTAGGTAATAAAAAGAGCAAATAGGAGTATATTTGAAGACTGCAATATTATGTGTTTGGAGATTGGGCACATTCTGTTATCAACTCTCCTATCACCTTAAAGCAGACATAAGGAGCAGGTGGTTTGTTTTATTCTCTCCTACTGCTTGTACCCGGGGATAAAACCTTTCCTCAACACGCTTTCTAAATACTTCGTAGGTTTTAGGATGTCAGATAGGAGCACAGGCATTTCCAGAATTACAACTTGCCTTACTCTTTGGCAGTGATCCTGTTGAAAGGCTCCTGCATGACCTGGGGGAAGGACGAAGCCTTGAAAAATCTTTTTCGTTTCAAAAAGAATGGAAAAGTTTGAGAGAAAGGCTTCTGCAGTGAGGCCAACTTGGACTGATTGGAGCCAGAGACATGGGTCTCAGCGGTGGCCCAGGCTTTGGTTCCCAAAGCCCACTTCTTGGAGGTATTGGAGGACCTGTCAGCTGGAGACCAGCAGTTCTAAAATTTCTGGGAAGCCTTCAGGCAGGTTTAGGAGCAGTCAGAGGACACTGTGTGTGATTCTTGTCATGGTCAGAGGTCTGGCCGCTTCGTGGTGCATTGTGGTATGTAAAGTTGTATTGCCACAAAGCTCTGGTATTTTCTTCAGGTCCAAATGCTTGTTGTGAACCAACAGATAATCGTTGAATTTTGACCTGCTGCATTTTTCTTTTAGAAATGATCAGTTTCCGGTTACTTTAGTGTTAAAATAACTTTTGTTTATGGCTTTCGGTTATTTGCTCTTGATAGCTTTTGCTGCTATGCAGTGATCCATCCCTACTGCTGGCCAGTTTGCTATAACTTATCTTACACTAAGAGTGTGAATCATCAGTCTCCATTAGGATATTATCCCCTCTCTCGTGGCAATCTGAAGGGGCAGAAATTGTGGTTTATTGGCTCTGTTGGGTTTCACGGAAGACGGGAGAGAAATGTGCACGGAACAAACTGGTTTCTTCAGTCTGTTGCTCTTTTGAATACCATCAGCTTGTATTTTTGGATTGCAGATAGCGTTTCAATCCAGCTGTTTCTTTGCTTCATTAAGACCTGGCAACGGGCTGATTTTTACAAAGCACAATTAAAATGTGATGTTACGAATGTAAAATTAACTATTTTCTTCAAGATGAAGAGATGTAAGAATTGCCAGCTGGATCCACAGCTATCTTGCCTAATAAATAAAGATTTTTGCCAGAGATGGGAGAGCAGCTTGAAATCCTTCCCCCGCCTCTAATTTTCCTATTACCTATTCTATGTTATTTCATGGAGTAAAGTAAACAAAGTAAAATAGGTAGCTGCAAAAGTGGCAGTGATGTTATGAATAATCAGCCTGGTGACCTTTTTCTGTTGAAAATGCCAGACAGACTTCTTGAGATTCTGTGTCCCTGTCCCTGAACAGAAGGAGCATTAACAAAGGTGCGTTTGTGGTTCCGATACAGCACAAATGGCCCAAGTCAAAGATGGCTGGTTCTAGTGGGAAATACATGTGACTTGTTGTTTACCCAGTTACTGGATCTGGTTTATCAGAAAGGGAAAAAAAAAACAAAAACAAACATTACAAATCGAAAGACTTTTGCTGTTGGTTTACTTCTCAGGCTTGGATGTTAGGAACCTTGTTTCCAAATGCTGCTTATTTCGGTTTTTGCAGTTGCACACTAATATGGCTGAATTCTGATGCGAATTATGTTTGACCTTGTGTAAAAGCTCAGTTTAAAAAAAGAAAAGCTCACTTTAATTATCCTTTCCCAGCTGGGGGAGTGGAAATTCAGATGGCTTCCCTGCTGTGGGATAAGAGCATGCACAGATGAGCTGTGGATGAGCTGATGTGTAGTAGATGTGACTTGTCTGTGTAGGTGTGGATTTCCTGTTGTCTTCACCCGGGTCTTCCACAAAGGGGGAGTCCTCTTCTGTCCCCCTGCCCCAAACACCTCTGGGTGCGCGGTCCCGTTCCTGCTTTCTGTGCTAGCACAGCTGTTCTTCTCTGGGCCTGGCTGTACCCCTGGCTGAGCACAAGTGTGCTCAGAATAAAGAAAAAGTCCAAATACATGAGCAGGAGAGAATTTAGGAATGAGAGGAAAAGCATCGAATTACCCCTTGCAGTAGCAACATGACTTTAGGTCACTTCAAGGTATGGTTTTTTTATTTGACCTAAAGTTCTGCCTTTCCTGTTTTCTCAGGGGATGTGCTATGAGGGTTTTTGTGCCTCAGGCAGGAATCTGTTCTGGGATCCCTCTGTGTCACTAACAGCACATATGGCTACTTGCACTAATGGGCAATACTGGTTTGATCTCCCAGGTTATGCTTTTACTACTGTCAAGTACTTGCAATTACCTTTGGGAGCATTTTCAACCTCAAAATTCCTCGTCTCCTGTGACTAGGTAGGGAGCCGTCCTTCTTCTCCCTTCCTCTGGCTCTATCCAGGATTATTCCTCCTGGGATCAGTGGCTGCCCCTCTATATTGCACAGCGCTTTGCTTCAGCATTGCAAAAGACATCCTCAGCCTGAATCCATCCCCTTCCTCAGGAGAAGAGACTGTAAACATTGCCCAGATTTTGGAGAAGCAGATGAGAATGGGGGAGGGAAGGGCCCTGGAGCCACACTGAGATCAGCCCCCATTGCACAGCATGAAAAAAAACTGTAGGAGTGCAAATTCAATTAAGGTCTCCAGTAAATACTGGCATTACAGGTATGTCACTGATGCCGGCAATACGCTAGTGCCACGGCGTACTTTCCGCTGCCAAGGAGAAAAGTGTTAAATAGATCAGTTTCCATGTTTCCTCCCGTGTAGGATAAAAAACAGAATTCTGTGTGCAGAAAACCTTGCATTCAGCTCTGGGCTTGTGTTTGTAATTTAATAATTCCTAAAGTGATTAGCACACCTGGAGTTGGAGCATGTAATTTCAGTGCTCACAGGAGCCTTCTGTGCGCTCACAGTTGAAATTGTGACAAAGGAACAGGTGAAAAAAAACAGCCGTGGAAAAGGGAAAATGTGCAAAGTTGAAAAACAAAGACTGTGCGAAGTGGCAGAACCCAGTCGTTCATGAGCTGTCATTGAGTAGTTTCCCAGGAATATTAAGCAACATTGGGAGTAAGTAAAGGGAGCAGATGTGTAGTACTTCATAGAGCAGAGGTCCCGAAGCAGCTTTAGAGGGAGCGTCTGCACAGCTGTGAGCTGCAGTGGTGTGGTGTGGGCTCAAGCTTGTGTTAGCTCTGCGGTTGGAAGCTGCAGAGATGCACTTGCTACCGAGCTAGTTAATCCTCCTGAGGGAGGGCTCTCATTCACCCAAAGGGCTGCGGAAACAGGTGGGGAAAAAAATTTTCCTTTTTTTTTTTTTTCTTTGCAGAATAAAGGCTTGAAAGAGTTAAAAGTGAACTTAGAACTGTTGACTCATAGGAAGAGTAGAGCCCAGTAGTCTTTGTTGCCCTCTGCTTCTCCTTATTTATATTTACAAAATCATCAAGCTCAGTAATATCAGATCATTTTCATGAACAGTGAAGCTTTTTAGTAGAACTTAAAATTCATGTGCAGAATAAGTTAGTAAACAATGCAGCTGCATAACAACCCAGCAGATATTCCGTATTCTTATAACATAAAAGCCAAAAGAAAACATTTTGAGGTCAAGTACCATGTAAAGTGTATTTTATCTATTTTTACATTATATCAGATAACGTTTGTTCCTTCAGCCATTTGCCAAAGGTAGCTGACGTTGCAGCTTGGCTTTGACTGTGCAGAGAGTCAGATGTTGAAGTCGGATGAGTTTCACAAATGCAGCCAGGGGCTTTGCGGTTACGTGGGGAAGGGAAGAAGAAAGGTACCCAATTGATGAATCTACTGCGTGGCTGTAGCAGTAGGTTGAGTTAAGAATACCTTCATTGCTCCTGCGTTCTGTATTCATTAGGCATTTATAGAGAGTGGTACAAATTATCCTGAGTGTAATTTATGGCTGGAACTTAAATTCTCAGTGGTTTCTTACGGCGTTCTTTTTTGCTGACAGATATAAATAGTTTCTTAAGGACTTCAGGGGAGCTCATACTTTTGTCTTTATTGCCCCAGTGCAGTGAAATATAAGGAGGAGTGTAATTGCACTTAATGTGAGTCTGTAACGAAATGTTTGAACATCATTCAGTTTATCTGTCTGCTCTGTCTCTCATTCTGGGTGGCTGTCTTAATTCTGAGACAGATGAAAAGCAATAAACTCTATATGCATCTAAAATTCTTTCAGAGGAGCTTATTTCTGCAGCCTTACTTGCTTCCAAGGTCATCCTCGGGCAGGGAGTGAAACTTTCTGCTTGAGAAAAGGCTGATGCTTAGTGGTATGTGATTGAATAGCAGTTTGTCTTCAGCTCTCTGTAAAGACCACAGTAGACTTCTCTTAAGAGGAGGTGGAGGGGGAAGAATCCCACCAAACCCATCAAATTTACCAGTTGTCCTCCTGGTGTTACAGCACTGCCGTAATTGCCTGTATGTGGTGTTGGCAGGGATGTTCTATCTGAGTACAGGTGCTGGGGACTGTGGGAAGCACTGGTGTTGCCAGCCTTGGATTTGCTCTTACATTAAGCATCTCTCTTTATGTTAACCAAATCACTTTTTCTCATTTCAAGACTCTCGGGTACTGCAAAAGGCAAAAGCTCCCATTCTGTACCTGGGAATGACAGTATAAACAGCAAGTGTGTTGAAAAAAGCCAGTCAGTGTATGTCGCGTGGACTTGGTCCACTACATCTTCTACAAGGCATAACCCCCTCGTGTTATTAAAACGCTCTGTTTTGTGCTAGGGCAGCGGAGGAGGGACCGTTTCCATTCCCCACGATGCTGCACAGGCTGTCATCAGTCAGCTTTGACTTCCAAGGGGATGCACTGCTGGCCACGAGCACGGGATTGTGTGCCTGGGCTTGAAAGCCGGTGCTGCTCCTTGTTCTTCATAAATTA
>KZ509829.1:4309-25655 GCA_002844005.1 Limosa lapponica baueri | reverse complement strand
CCCAGGATCTGGCGACTGCCCACCTCTCTGTGCCGTGCTGCCTGTGTGGCCTCCCCAGCAGCCTCTCGGGGAGGCAGCGCTTGCTGTGCACATATAGCTCCTGTTCCCTGCTGCATCCCTGAGAGAGTAAGGGATGCAGGATTTGGTGATAAGTGCGTGTTATATCTTAGATGAAAATGTTACAAGAAGCTTGCGGAAGGACCCTAGCCTGTGATGAGCAGAGACAAGACAAGCTGGTTGCTCATCACTGGGATTATTTAAAAATAGGGTTATTTTTATGTAGTCTGTAGATGGGTCTTTAATCTCTGATACCATTCACATTCTAAGACTATTTCTATGTAGTTTTTGGTCAGTCCTTGGTCAAATCACAGCAGTATTTTCAGTCTTGTTAATATTATGTGTATTTCACTCGGCTGTGTTAGTTATTGGCAAGGGCTGTGGAGTCACAGCTTGTTTGATGTTTTTACACATGAGAACTTTCTAAAATGCTTTTGTAACTGATTGGGCCACAAAGCAGTTTGAGCTGTGAGAGTGAAAACTGCCTGGAATTCAGCAGGTACTGACATTCAGGTTTGCCCTTCACTTGGTCTGTGCAAAGCAGCAAGTCACTTCGCATTCCTCTCTTCCCATAGGTAAAAAGCAGTCTTGGAACCTATTTAACAGTTAGAGAAGTGGTTTGAGAATTATTTGCTTAGCTTGCACTTTTATTATTAGAGTCAGAAATGATTTTAAAAGGGTTTAGCAAATTATGGTTGTAGATAGTTTTCACTTGAAAACATCCAGTGAGAAGTACAGGCTCTGCTGTAACAGAAACCTGAGCCACAGAGCTGGTGAGCCCCAGGGACTCAATTGCATTATTGCAATGCCACAGAGCTGGTGAGCCCCAGGGACTCAATTGCATTATTGCAATTACGAATACATTGAAGTCACTTCAGCTTCGGCCTGAGAATTTGGACTCTCTTGCTGGAGACCAAGCAGGAATTCTGCAGCAGCACTGCAACCAGCTGGGCGCTGTAGGTATTTTAAAACAAAATAAATTTCTCTGTAATGAGCCTTCAATTAAGAAACACTAGCAAACAGTTATTGCAAATCCATGTCCTTAATGCTTATTAAAAGTATTTGATATTGCAACATTTCTCAGAATTATTCTGAAGCTAGACCCTTTGTGTATTCATTCTAAGTACTAACTTACTGAGAATGAATAACACATTTCCCAGATGTGTTACTCTGGCCTTTTTTGTGGCCAGCAGATAGATTGTGAAAGTACCGTAGAGAGACAATTCTGGTTAACCCTTGGAAAAGGCAGGTTGACTACAAAAGACACCAAAAAGACACATCAAATTAATGCATACTGTGACTCTCTTCAAATTCCTTATGTTTAGTCAGCAGTAAAATAGGAATAAAGACAAAGTAAGAAAAAAAATCCCATTTATAAGGATTTACAGAAGGAATACCTGAATATTTATTTTTTTTAACTTTACTGAATATTTAATATTCTTTTTAGTATACTGTTTTTGTAGTGAAAATTCTTGTTGCTACATTCGATTTCAATACTTGGAGCTCTGAAAGTAATGAAATGTGAAAGAAGGGCTCTAAGGAAGCCTCATGTTTAGTCTGGGGGAAATTGTTGTAGGTCAGAAGTTGCCATTAAAATAACAGTGACAAAACAACCACTACATGAAAATTCACCATTTCCTCTTCTTACAAGCAGCCCTGGGATTGTCTAGACTGCATTTCAGGGCAAATTTTAGCTCACAAATCCCTAAAGCATTCCATGGTTATGATTTGGCTGTTGGAAACTAAGATGGTATCCAAAGCTGGGAATTACCGTACTGTTGCATTTGTAGATGCAGTTTGATACCATTGGGTTTACACTTCTGCTCTGAATTTTACACATGAAATACACTGCAGTACGACCTGATCTGTTCTATCTTTTTGGCACGTCATATATGGAGCTCTGATGCTAAAATGAATGTTCAAAGGCACATGGGTAGGGGTTTACTAGTGTGATTATGGCTCAGTAATGGCCATCTCAGACTTGTAAGAAATCTACTTTTTTTTAAAGAAGTGAAAATTGTGTTGCAGGACAGGAAAATCAATCTATTTCCTTTTCCTTTCTGTAAAAGAAGACCAATATAACAAAATTCTTTTTTTTTTTTTAAAAAAAAAAAAAAAGAGCTTGGAAGCAGAAGCTGCTTAAGGAGTGCAGTAGGAAACGTTGCTGGTCCTGCTGCAGGACACGCTGTGCTGTGGGCATAGGGGCTCTGGTACTGTGATCTGTGTTATTTATCGGGGCTTGGCTGGCTGTGTGAGTGTCCGTGGCTGGCAGCACTGCCTGACCCTGGGGACCGTGCGGGCACAGGGCTCCCAGTAATGCAGGGACAAAGGGAGGGAAGCTGGGAGGAGGGGGAGCAGGAAACATGGGGGCCAGGAGCTGAGCGCTGAGCTCACTCTGACACTGAGTGAGAAAGGAAGGATGGGAGGGAGATCTCCAGATTCTCAAACTATGGGTTTTTTAATAACAATTGACTTATTCTTTTTCCTCCTTTTTTTATTTCATTCATTTTTATTCATCATAGTTATCAATATATTTCTTAGGCTCAAGTTGGCTTAAGATAAAAATGAAGCAATAAGGTAAATGTCAATACTATAACGACATGATTACACTTACAGAAAACATTTTTTCCCCTAGTAGCGTATTTACTGAGGTCATGCATTTTCTCTTTTGTTTTTAAATAATTTGACTTTCAACATCAGCTAGGTGCTTTCTGCACTATTATTTTCTCCTAGTTTTCATACAGTTTTGGGGGATTGAATGATGGAGCAAACAGACCTTGCTTGAATCTTTGTTCTTTTGGACTTTGCACTAGTGAGATTGTTCCAGGAGGGTTTTATATCAGCTCAGCTCTGTGAACAGTCAGAAGTAACCTGTGATCCTAAGTGCTTTGCGGGGTATTTTGAGAAAATACACTGCTAATATCTAGTATGGCTATCGGCATTCAGCTCTGTTATGCTTGAAAAGGAAAGAGTTGTTCAGAACCATTCAGCTTCTCCTAATGCATTAGCACTTACTGAACGTTTCATCATGATGAGCGAGCATCAGCTGGTTTGTTCTGAACAATCAGCCAATATTTTGTGATGATTTCAGTTTATTCAAACTTCTGTGGCCTGGACTTCCCTGAGATTCCCAGCGCTCCTCAGCTCCAGCCTGGCTGCAGATGCTGGGAGAACATTGGTTCAGTATGTCTGTGTCTGGCTGAGAGCAGGCGGTATGCAGACATGGGAAAAAACAGATGGAGGGGGAGAAGAAAATATGCACCCAAATTGAGAGTATTTGGGGTTCTAGTTTTAAGTAAGTTTTGGGTTTCACTTCAGTGAATGAATTATTTTGTTTGTAATAAATGGAAAGAATGAAAACTAAAATGCTAGTGCGAGATAGGCTTTAAAAATGCATTTGTTGAGAAAATAGCATTTCAGAATTACAATCTTTGTGGAAACATGAAGAAGAAGTCTTTAGTTTTGCCAGTTCTGTGACTGCATTGTCCATGTGATACCTGTGGGACGTGTAGTTACTGATCAATTTCTCATGCTTTTGAATTTAATTCTTACTGAGAGTTAACAGGAACCTGCAGTTAAGTCCTTATAACACAAAGTTGCTGCTAAAACCAGTACTTACAGGCAGGGAAATTACCCAGGTTTTTTCAGAGCCCTTCCACAATTTCATTATGGCAATACTGTTTTCAAATGCTGTCATAGGATGGACCTTCTGTTGGTTGATTCAATTCACAAATTGAATGTGACCCACAGCTCTTCAGAGCATTAAGATGTTCCAAAGATCAGTAAGATTATTTTACAACCTTTCAGAGAGCTGTGTAATCCATCTTGGCTGAGCCTATGGTTTTTCCTCTGGGCTTAGAGTTTGACTACATACTGCGCTGGCAGACAACTGAGGTAGGTATGACTTCAGGTGATGAATAACTGGTAGCCTAACATCTTTATCTACTTTTAACCTTTCTCTTATAAATATAAATGCCAAGTATTTGTGGCACTTTGGCTAAACCTTTTCTTGCATAAAGAAATGTCTCCAGAGTCTTTTGTGTTAGTGTTTTCAGCAGCTGTTGAGCATTACTCCTGGTTGTTTTCCTTTCCATCTCCTATTCACAAGAGGAACAAGTTAAGAAAGTCGAGACTTGCTGCTTCAAAAACGAAAGGGAAAACTTTGCTAGAAATGAGGTCTGCACAGAAATGTGGTCTTTTTCTGTAAAATAGGAGTTGTTTTTGTAAGGGGGAGTGCCCTTTTGTGGCTCACTGCTGAAAGGTGTGCACATGGCACCTCTCCTGCAGGTGCTGGAGAAATAGCTTTGGGGAAGAAATATGAAATATCTTTGGGGGGAAAAAACCTATGAAATACCTTATGGTGAGTGGTAAATGGTGTCTACATTCATACGAATCAGACAGCAAACCTGCTTCTGCTAGTAATTTTTCCTTCAACATTTGGAGTGCCAAACTGCAGCAGAGGCATTTGCCTGCTTTGTTCCTGGGTGTTTATAGGAATATTCCTGTGGCCGCATGTTCATCTGTTATTAAAGGCTGTAAATATTCCGCTAGAGAATAGTTGCACTGCTCATGAGATATATTGAAACCTCTGAGGCAATCAAGGAAAGCATTCACAACCTTCCGAAACGATTACTGGTTAAGGCTTTTTTTCCTGGTGGTGATTAGGGGTTTGGTATATTCTCCTTTAAGAATATTTTTGGGTTGTGGTTTTTTTGTTGTTGTCATTGTTTGGTTTTTTGTTGTTTTTATTTTTTTGTTGTTTTGTTTTGGTTTTTTAGCAATAGAGTCACTAAATTATAGAACTAATGTTGAGCTATTTTAACATAATTCCTTTGCAGACAGTCTGTTGTGCAGTTTAATTGATGAGTAGCTCAGAAAACAGCAGTATTGTGGCTAATTGTAGCTTGATAATCAGTACAGGTCAGATATACAGGCAGCAGGGAGCTAAAATCCGAAGCAAATGTACCGAGTAAGCGTCTTAGCACAATGTAAAGAATTAGGGATATTAAGTCCCCAAAAAGACAACTCTTTTCCTAAGGCACCGTACTTACTCAGCACAGGTAATGTAGTGAATTTTAGACTGAGAAATACTATCAAGTAAAGTAGCATCTTCAAAAGATATCTTAAAAACAATTCCTTCCTTGTTATCTTCGATTTAACAGTTCACAGAGTTTTCATACTTATTTAAAATAGGTGCGGTCAGGGTAGACCACATGCTGATAGGGCTGAAAAATCCTGGGGTCAGAATTGTGGTATCACAAAACATGCTGTCTACAAACATTCCTGTGAGACTAAAATGGGGAATAAAAAATGAGCATTAATATGGGGAAAAATGATGTCTAGACCTGAGGCTTAAGGAGTGATGCTTTCAATATGTTTTATTTCATGTTCCATTTAAATTATTGTATTTGCTTATGAATGAAGTTGTAATTTGAACAACAGACCATGTGCCTTCTCTTAGTTCAAGTGTAATACAAAATCATTTTAGAATAGTAGACAAGCAAGTATAGTTATCTGCACTCTTTAATATTCCCCTTACTTTGACCGGGCAGCTCATGCTCTAAAGTCACTTATTTTTGGAGCTATGTGGTTTTACATTTCTGATTGGAGTCAATTGATTCAAAGCAGAGGCAAGCGAAGATGTTGAGGGGCTGCTGAAGTGCAAGCTGGAGATCTCTGTCAGTCTATTTGCTTGCTACCTCCTCTGCCTCAGCTCCCAAGCAGATCTGATGCTGAATTCCTGGTGGTGCTGCGTGGGCTCCTCCAGGAATGCCTTGGTCTGTCCTTGGCTTCATAAATTGCAATGCCCCTCACATCGAAGCAGATTTATGGAGAACAGTCATTGAACTAATTTTTGTTCTAATTTATGTTCTGAAACCTTTGAGTGTGCCTCCTGTTTTATTCTGTTGATGTAGCTTAGCAAGCTGTATTAATCAGTGCAGACTAGTCAGAGAGCGTGACCAAGTGTCGGACGGGGGACATCTTTACCTGTTACTGGACTCTGCTTAGCATGCTGTAGACATTAGTGGAATACATTAATTACTATTTATTTAAAACTGTATGTACAGTTGATTTCATACCTGTCAAAAATTAATTGGGAAAAGTACAATTCTCAGGATTGAAGAGTTCAGGGGGGTGAGAGGGAGAGTGCATATATCCTTTGTCAGCTGCTAACAGTAATTGTGTAAGTGTATGTAACCTTTTCTCTAAGTGCTACCAAGTAGAGAAACTGGGCTGGCTGCTGCCTCTCCCAAGGGAAAGTTTACGCAATCAGGAACTTTTGACTTGGACTGAAGGATGTCAGACACCATACAGCTCTGGTACCAGAAGCACAGGCTGCTGAAAGGAAGAGGTTCGGTCAGAGCTTGGACTTCACAAACCAAACGCTGCAAATTATGGGAATGCTGAATTGTTACCACAGACCACTTTTGCTATATTTTCAAGTATCTGTCTTTCTGTAGGTACTTTATGTGATGCAGAGAAAGAGTTCAAGGAGTTGAGGGTTTTTTTTCGTTTGGCAGCATGGCTACATACTGTCTTTATTTTTACAGACTCCGGGAAGGAAGGTAGTAATGCCTTGATCAATCTCACCTGTGTTGGCAGTCTTAGCTCCATCACAGCTAGGCTGTTCTGTTGGGGAAGTCCTCATCTTTGGCTCCCTTTCTCTTTTTCACCAAGAGGGGCTCACTTCCTTTGAGTAATCTTAGATTTTGAATTCAAGCATTTGCACTGAAGAGACTCGTGTGGAGTGCTGTCCTGGCAGCAGATTGTCACACAGGCTGTATTTACGTGGGCAGTGAGAAAAGTACTGGGAGTCACAAGGGGACTGAGTCGCTCAGGTGGTGATGTCCTGTGTGGTGTCCTCCCGATGAGGAACAGTGCTGGTATGTCCTATGGCCAGGCTCAGGTACCACCAAACTACTCTCCTCCCCTCCCCTGCTGCCCAAAGCAGAGCTCTTGGGACCTGAGAGCAGTAGAATGAAGCGGGTTTGTGTTTCAGCTGCTCAGTTCAGATTTTCAGAGCAGGTCACAAACAGCCATGCTGACTTTAGACAGCGTTACACTAACGAGAAGGCTGGCACATAAATCAGTCTGTGTTCCATCCTGCTTGTCTGAAAGAGACAGAGCAGAGCACCTGGATGGGGTACCATCCTGTGGGTGTGGGGCTCGGACCTTGGCAGGGCTGGGAGCAGGAGCTGTGGAGCCCTCACTGCTGCTGGCAGGCACGTTTCTTCCTCATGTCATCTGCAGAGTCAAGAGCACATGGATGTGCATGGGTCTTTGAACACATTCTAGCAGTTACTTTATTTAACGCCGTTCATTTCTTACTGCTGAAGAGTCTGACTTTATTTTAATAACTATTAGATCCAATATAAATGGTTAATTCTGATAGTCCTGTTCATTGTGGCTTTAGCTGCTTAATAACAACACTGAAGAGTCTCTCCAGCACATTGAAATCCCCATCCTTGTTTTCCTAACTTTTTTCCAAATTTTGAAGAAAGGGGGTGGGGGCATGAGAGCAACATGTCCTCCAGCCGTACAGCACTGGCTGCCTTCCACAGCTGGTTTAGAGGCGCTGGGATGTTCCCAGTGGAGTTGGAGGGATGCCTTGGCAGGACAGACTGTGTCTGCATGCAGATGAGACTGCAGCGTTCAGCAATCCCATTCGAGTGACTGGTCTCATTAGACTTGAGAGCTCTTCTGACCCCTTGGGCCTGTGTGAGTCAGGATTACCATGAACTTTCCTCTCTGAATTTGCAAGTTGTAATATCAGGAAGGAACCTGCAATCATTTATCTGACTTCATGCACAGCGCAGGATAGCAGGGCTGCCCCCAATCAGTGGTCTTGTTGGGCATCTGGAGCAGCAGGGAACTATATAATCTTGTATAGACTCTTCAAAAACATCTTAAAGTGTTCATTTTTGAAAGATAAACAGCAAAAGTAACTAAATTCTGGTTTTCATCAAGCTTCTTTCTTATCTGCTGTTGAAATTGCCTTTCAGAGCTGCTCTGTTGCTTTAACAGCAGTTTAATCCCCCAAATGTCATTGCAACTCAATTTGAAAAATGTATAGTCTTCTGGTTTGAATAATGTTTCTTCCATTCATCATCCTGGGCATGCCCATTGACTCTGCAATCCCAAAGCGTTACTAATTTCAGAATTCAGCCTTAAATATATGTTTCTGTGTATATATGTACATTCATAAATTCAAAAGTATGTTTGAGCAAGGAAATCTAAACAGTCATTTGCTGAAAACATTTACCAAATGGTTTCTTTCCTTGTTTGTGGTCTGTCAGGCATTCCACTTTCCCAAATAACTGCTTTGGACTTAGATTTTATTAGTACTGCTTTAATTTTATGTAAGATTCCTGCCGACTGTCCCACAGGTCTCTCTTCTCTACCAGTCTCTGTTCCCCTGTGGGATGGCAAATCTAACTTCTCAGCAATCTGCTGCTGGATCCTAAATTCAAGAATTGTGCCAATTGTAAAAATGAGAAACTATGTGAAAACTAGAACTACGTGAACATGGAGAAGTTGGAAGTCTGAGTTGTGTGGCAAATGGATCTGTTGATATAAGCTTGGGTTTCTTAAGTTGTTTTTAACTTTGAAACTTTAAACCACCTGCACTGATTCTTAAGTATGTGTAGATTTCTGGCTTAATGTGAGTTAGGTACGGGATCTTGCTGTCTTGATCTGCCTCCAAAGTGGTGACTATTTTGGTTAAGAGCGAGATGACTCTTGTGAAATAGTGGACCTGTGACACAGCTCTGCAGCTTTTCTCTGCTGAGCGAATTTCTTCACTTGGGAGAGGAATTGATATGGATGAGAGGAGTGAAAAAATGACTTTCACTTGCTGCAGACTTCTGTTTGACTGGTTTCATCAGGGGAACAAGCTAAACAGCCATCACAGTCCTCCTTCCCCATGTCACCTCTGAGGCAGAGGGATGTCTCCTTAGAGGATTCCAGGGGTGGTGTCCCAGGGAGCAGGAGGAGCATGGGGTGCAGGATGTGAGGAGGCAAAAGGCTTCTGGCTGTTGCCAGCCTCCATGGGTGGTGTCCATGAGTCGCTATGGCCTGGTCTTCTCAGTCAGTCCTCTTGCAACCTGTGCATGAAGAAATGAAGGAGATAGAATATTTCTCTTTGGGTCTTTTCTCTCTTTGTGGTGGGGTGACAGTGGTCAAAGCTTTAGAGGGCTTTTCATCGCATGTGCAAAGCTGCTCTTGGTAAGGCTGTCTTGTTGCAGCTGCACAGCAGGTCCCAGTCTTCGAGCTCTGTGCTTAACCACCGGCACAGAACTCTGTCTGAGACCTATGCCAAGTGTCATCACATTCAGTTGGGTGTTGTTTCATTCTCTTGGGTATTTGATGAAGAGCAGGTATATTGTGTGGTGATTTCTCACCTTTCCCTGGGCCTTTATCAGTTATGGACTAGTAACTTCACCTTTATAATCTCTTAATATTAATATACAGACAGGGATAATAGCTTTAAACTGAGAGAAGGTAGATTTAGACTAGATACGAGGAAGAAATTCTTGACTCTGAGGGTGGTGAGACACTGGACCAGGTTGCCCAGAGAAGCTGTGGCTGCCCCATCCCTGGAGGTGTTCAAGGCCAGGTTGGACGGGGCTTTGAGTAACCTGGTCTAGTGGGAGGTGTCCCTGCTCATGGCAGGGGGGTTGGACTAGATGGCCTTTAAAAGGTCCCTTCCAACCCAAATCATTCTGTGATTCTATAAATCTTAAATGAATTTTGTTTTGTTTTGTTTTGTTTTTGTGGAAAAAACATCAGAATTCAAGTGACTAAGGAGGAGACAAAGAAGGAATTAATGTAAACTTAATTAGTTAATATCCTGCCATCCAGTGTTGATGTTCACAGCATGCTCTAACTAGAACTGAAAAAACAATTGCTTTTTCAAGTCAGTGGCAAAAATGAAAACAAAGTTGAAAGTCGGTATTTTCAGAACAGTAAAATGACAAAAATATTGCTACCTTTCTTCCAAACTATAAAAAGTAATATGTTTGAAAACAATATTTCTTTTTTAAAACATCAAAACAAAATATTGACTTATTTGAAATCTTCTGTTATCTTATTCTGATAATATGCTTTTTAGACTGAAATGGAAAATGTTTTATTGGATACTTTAATGCTTTTATGAACCTAGTTTATTTCTGGAATTGCTGCTTTGTCATGTATTCAGAAACACTGCATGTGTTAACTTTCAGCTTATTTAAGTTTCAGTGAATTGCTTTTTTTCTGTTCAGAATATGAATATGTTCTCAAATAAGACATTTGTTTCCATTTATACAATTTACAATGCAGTAATAAACAGCAGATGGAAAACCAATATCCAAATTCTCTTGTATAAAACATCTTGTGAATGCCATTTCTTCATTTTATAAAAACAGGCCAATTTCCAGATAGTATAATCCACACAGGTATAATCCTGCCCACCCATCAAATCGGGGAATAAAACCTGTAAGGTTTGAGTAGAAAACTGGGGAGTCTTTTCTAATGACACAGCTGGTGTGTAGGAGACTCTTCCCCCCTTGTCCGGGATGCTGTACAAGGTAACTTTCCAGGGATTAGGAGGCCTTACCTGAGAGAGAAGGGTGAGTGATTAAGAAATGTACGTACGGTATTTGGTATGCTTTAAGATCATGATTAACGCACTCTTTTAAGGTATTAATGTCTAGCGCTCTTGTGGCTTGTGTTAGTACGCTCTGGGAATCACTTGCAGGTTGTAATAGTGTATCATGTCAATTGTTTCTTAAATTGCAACAGCGCATTCCTCTGTTAGTTTGAACCTTACAGTGAAGTCTCTCTCTCTGTCACACCATGTTCCAGCCGTGGGAAAGCTGGGGACATGGCATGTCCCCAAAAAGTGGGGTAGGTCTGGTGGGGGCAGATGGGCACAACTGTGTCTGCTCCTAGGGAAACTTGGGGACAGAAGAGGGAAAGCTCCTGCCCCTGGGGAACAGGGTTGGTCCATGCTTCCTCCAGGCGCCCGGCAGCAGCAGCACACCTGGCTTTCCACAGCATGGTCCCTGTGCTGGGAGCAGGTCTCCTCCCTTCCCCAGCTGAGATCTGAGGGTCCTTCTGGACTTCACCTGTGTGGTAACACTTTGGTCTCCTGCTGGTGGCCATAGTTTGGGGCCTTGGTTTTCTCCCCTTGCAGATGTGCTGAAGTTTGCCATGCAAAGGATTTGTCCTCACCTTTGGGTAATGAAATTCTCTTTTGTCTCTAGTGTTAAGAAGTCTTAATCCCCTATGGTGAAGGACATGAACTCCAGCCTCTTTAATTTATGGAGGACAGATTGGAGGACAATTTGATTGTGGTGGGATGAGCAATGTAGTACCATGAAGCTCTGAAATTGTTGGTATGAAATGCAGCCATTGGAGACACCAGAGACTTGGGACAACTTGCTATTGAAATACTTCAGTTTGTTGCAGAATAAAATGCAGCAGTTTAGCACTGAGGGTAGGATGGCTTAATTGTATGGCTTAAATTATTAGTTTTAACAACTGTACATCTAGGTTTGGTGTGGATTTTTTTCATTGTCTTTAATGTTTTGCACTCTTAAGCTAGTTCCTAAATAGCTGTTATTTACTGCGTGTTCTTGTGTTGGAGGAAGATGTAGTTACAGCAGGTGTGATGTTGCTGCCTTTCAAAGGGCATTTTCAGCCCCACACTGTTCTAATTGTACTGATCACTTAGTGGGTGTTAATCAGAGGTATTAAAGAACAGTAGAGGAAATTTTTGCTTCTTACTACAAGGTTGTGACTTGTTTCACCAAAGGCAAACATGGACAGTGTTTACTAACTCCGGTGCTGCTTTTTGTTCTTTCCCCTTCTTCTTGGAGTCTCTGGGTGACAGTCACAGCTGAGCACAGAGGACTTGCAGAACCTGTGTTTCTCACTGGAGTTTTGAATGCCCTTGAATACAGTTGTTTGGTGGAAAGGAGAAGTTCTGCAGTGCTGTACTGCCTCCCGGTGGCTTTTCAGTTTATTTCCTAAGATACTGTATTATGAAAAAAATCACTTTGGTGTATAGCATAACTAACTGGAGTATTTCTGCTTTTCCTTTTGTCCCCATACGATGGCTATAGCTGTGAGCACCAGCAGCGGCTGGCAGGGATGTCTGGGACATCTGGCTGCCTCCTGCTGAAGCTGGGGACAAGTTTCTGCCCAGCCAAGCTGGCTGCTCGTGCTATCACCTGTCCCAGGGGCTGTAGCTATTTTTTTCCTGTGTCTCCATCCTTTACCCCCTGGAGCCCTGCCCAGGTGGATTGGGCACTGTCTGTCCCCAACCTGAGGTGTCTGTTCCCAGTGAGTGTGGAGCAGTGGTGTGCCCTGACCCCGTGCCACCCAGGTGGGTAACCAGAGCGTGATGAACCTGCTCAGGCTTGGAGTCCGTGTGCCTCTTCCAGCCCTTGGCTGCTATTTTGGTAAGCTGTTACTCCGTACCCCAGTGAAGACGTGACCCTTCTCAGTGTTGATGTATAAAAACATTGTGGTCATCACAGGATCAAATTAGTGTCTATCTTTAACAGCAGGGCCACCCTGGCAGCCTGGGGGGTGCTGTCACTGCCAGGAGCACCCCTCAGCCCAGCCAGCGCCATGCTGGTGCTGTGCCCTGCATGTGAGGTGGTGCATGGGCTGTGCTCAGGGCTGGGTGCCAGTGGGTCCCTGGAGGGCGGGAAGGACAGGAGAGACTGGTTGGGCCACCAATGCCCATTAGTGTTCTCAGGCCAGTCACAGGCAACCATCCTGTGCAACCCAAGGGTCATCCATCATTTGCTAAACACGCCTCAGTTGGGCTCTGGGGAAAAGAGCTATTTAGACAACAAGTTTTGGAGAGTTGCACGTAGTTCATGCAAATGATATGCAAATTACACCCCACAAACAACTGAAGGGAAAATTCAAGGCAGGGGTGGGGTGAGCGATGTGGAAAGTGTCCCCACTGGTGCGTATAGGTGACCTTCAGGAGTGGCACTACAGCTGATAGAAGAAAGTAGCCCATATTTTAAAAGTGCATGAATGTTTGTTAATCCACAAAAAGCAGAGAATTAAAATCACAGACATGAAAGAAATGTAATGATTGATACATAAATATAATAAGCTTATAGTGTTCTTGCATTTCACTGACAAAAAAATCCCAAATTGAGACCCGAGACCACCACTTTCCGGAGTGTGACTTCAGGCATTTCTGTACGCCTGCTTTAGGGCTCTTCCCTAACCGTGAGCCCGAGGACCCCAGTACAGCTACTGAACCTACACAAACAGACAAGGAAAAAGAATTTATTTGCAGTAAGTCAGATACTGATAATTTTACCCAAATAGCTCTTTTTGTTTTTCTTTCTCTAGAAATAGATTGCATTGACAACAGCTGCTCTAAATGTGATTAAGAGGATTGTATTACAGTCTTTGAACAATCATTTGTTTAGGTCTTATATTTTGGACTACATTATTATTAAAGGCTGAGTCACAACTAGGTTACACTCAATTATTTCTCATTTAGGCTAGACAATACTTCCATTTTTGCTGGACAGCCTTGCAAATTCTTTCTGCTTTGAAGAGGTTTATCTCCTGGTGTGTTTTCCTAAAGCAAGCAGTTTCCTAGGGGTCTGTTTGAGCAGAAATTGATTGACCTGGACAATTCTTCCACAGTAATGCTGTGAGTGCAGTAAGTGGAAATGCAATAGGGGTGGAAGAGAGGTGAAGAGGTATTGCCATTACAAATAGATGTAAGTTATAAGCCCACATATTTCTTCCTTCCAAACCACAGCTTGAAAATTCAATCTGGTGTTGCAATACTTATTTTTAGCAGGGCTGATTTATTGAGGCAGCAGGTCAGTGTTGGAGCTAGTTCATGCCAGTCTTTCGGTGGCTGTGTGGTATGCAGTGACAGGCCATCCCCACCGTGATCGTCCATGTGGAGCCTGCGGCTGTAGGGGATGCTGGCTCTGGGCAGGGATACGCACCAACTGCTCTTCCCTCCATTGCAGTTTTAGCTGTGGTCTTTAGTCCATTTATGTTTACATTAATTTTTTTCTTTCCTTATTTTCTGAAACACCAGTGGAATATATGAAACGTATGAAAAAGCTGCAGATAAGAAGGAGGGCATGCTGCATGACTTTCTTTGTTGGTACACTCTATGCTGGGAGAGCAGCAAAGCGAGGTTGGTTTGCTTCAGAAAGTAGTGACCGGTGGGAGACTGTGGGACCCAGCAGCAAACCGGCAGTGGTGCGTGCTGGTGCAGGGCTGTGAAAATCGGCAGCAGTGTGGAGGCTGGACGTTGGGGTGTCACGTGAAGGGTGACTGCTGCATGGAATTGATCTGCATTTTCATGCTTACGTGTTTCATTTGGCACCTCATCCCCCCATTTGAGAGGGGTCTTGTGCTGTCTCAGCTGGTCCTTTCTGCTGAAAGGGCTCTGATAAAATCAGCATGATACAGGCATTTCCATACTGAAGTTGATCCTAAAGGATTGCCTTGGGTGAATGGTGAATTCGATGTATTATTCTCTTTATCCAGTATCATTGTGAATTAGGGTAGGTTGCTGTGGCGGTTCACAGGAGGGCTGGCTCTGCCAGGAGATGAGGAGATGGTGCTTGAAGGCTGTGAGCTTTTGCCTGAGCCAACGGTGACCTTGGGGTAAAGACAGTGCACAGCATGTGCTGTAAAGGCACAGCTGTGCTTCAGCTGGTGGTTGGCATGGGAGAAGAGGGTGAAACGTTCCTAAAGTGCAACAAAATAAATGACCGGTTTTGTGGTAGTTCCAGATCTGGCCACATCTTCCTCCCTCCATGCTGTTTGCCAGTGCTGAAACAGCAAGCAGCGGTCAAGCAGAGCAAGCTGTCCTGAGAGCTCATCTCACTCCTGGGGAGGGACAGAGGGAGTACAGGGCTCCTCCTTCCATTCCTCTTCACCCAGCTGTGCCTCCTCTTCCCCTGTTGCCTGAAATCCAGCTGCTTTATCTGTGTTTCTGCTGCTCTGCCTCTGAAGCTGGTGGCTGAGAAATGGGTGATCTGAGCTGTAGGAAGAAGAAGATGGGTTTTCTGCTATGCGTGCCCATCCCTTGTGTGTGCCTGTGGAGGGCACAGGCTCAGCCTTGCCACTGCTTGGGCATGGGGCCAAGGCAACCTCACCACCCTCAGCTGGGGTCACACACCCCGATCCCCAGCGCCTGCACTGGCCTCCAGGACAGGCACAGGGACCGCAGAGGTGTGCTGGCTCTGTTTTTGTTGGAGTGGTGTCAAGAACATCAGGCTTTGATCTGTGCTGCAGAAGGACTGATAAGGGAGAACAGGATGTCCCATCCTGGATTGAGGAGGGATAGCACAGCTGGATTTAAAAAAAAAAAAACCCGAAACACTTGAGTATTGCAGAGGTGCCTAGAAGTTAAATAAAGAAAATGTTGCAAAGATTGACTGAGGCCTGTTCCTTCTCTGCATTTGGGCTGGTGACACAGCTCAGCTTTCAGTCTTCGGGGATGCTTCGTGCTCTCTGGTCCTCTGAAGGATGTTCCATCCCCACGGGCTGCTCAGTGTGCAAGAACGAGTGGCTGTGCTTCTTTGCAGTTGAAACTTCAGCAAAGGAAATAACTCAAATTTTAATTGAGCTTCTTACGTCTTCAGTTAGTCTTGAAAGCAGGGTTCTTGGTACTGCAGTCGTTCTTTTTACCCCTCCCTCTATGTGTGCCTGTGCTTGTAGTGTTTCCTTAATGGAATTATTGTTACCTGTTTGAGTCCACCCTGTACAGAAGCAGGTGCCTCTGGGAAATGCATAGAAATTTCTTAATCCTGAGAACAGTAGCGATTAAATCCGATCTTTTGAATATTAACCAGAAGACTTGTAAGAGATTATGTATTTTTTCTGCCAAACCTGTCATTGCACAACTGCTTTGGTGTGTTAGTACAAGATGAAGGGTGCACGTTGCCAAAGTAGGAGGTGCTTGTTATTGCCTGAGACATGACGGTGGGTTACATGCTGCTGTGTGATCCAGCTGGGTATCTCTGTAAACCTGGCTGTGCTTGAACAGCTGCTAATGAAGCAGCAGCTAATAGGTCCTGAATATTCAATACATCCTTTTGCATTTGAGTGTCACTTTGCAGCAGCCCTCCATTCACAGGCCACATTCTGGTCCTTATTTTCAACTACCTTTTTCCTCCTGAGCCCCCCTGCCAGCTGCTGTTGCCAAATGCAGGAAAAGGGGGTGATGGGGACAGAGGAGCCTCAGTGGTTAATCTGGGGTTGGAGTGCTGGCTCAGTTAGCCCGGAGTGGCGGAACGCCTTGCTGAAGAAACACATTTTCTGGGGAGCTGCACAGCAGGGTAACCTCTGCCCGGGTGATCCGATGAGAAATCACCTCCTGGCCGGGACCCAAGCTAAACATGGGATTAACTTTGCCCTATGCGTGTGCTGGCTTGTAGCTGTTAAGAGTCAGTGAGAGTGCTTAATCCAGTCAGTCTGGGAAGAGCTGTGCCTGTAGAGATGGGAGCCAAGCTGCTGTGCCTCTTCCTTGTCTCTGCCCTCCTCGCTTACTACATCTACACTCCAATCCCTGAGGACATTGAGGAGCCCTGGAAAGTGATGCTCATCACGGCTAGCTTCAGGGCCATGGGGCATCTGGTGAGTTTGGTGCTGGGCTTGGTGTGGGGCTGGCCTGGGGGAGAGTGCCATGGAGCAGACGGTGTTCTCGGTGCCTCTATAACTAATAGAGATATGGGAATATATGTGTGTAATACATACATATATGAGATATATATATGGTAATATACTAAGTGAAGGACAGTAGCACCTGAAATTAAGCATTAAACTTACTGTAAAGAAACATAGAAAAGATGTAATTGTGCAGCCTTGACAAAAAGGACACTCAGAGTAACTGAAAATGTGATATGGAATGTGAATATGGGTAGATAAGTGCAAACAAGTTTATTTTGCTTTGTGATCCTTTGCAGCTGAAGCACTGGTCCTTGAATTTTTCCTGTTTCTCAGAACCTGTATATCAATCTTCCTTGGAAGTATTGTATTGGGTGTCAGAGAAGGGAAAACTAGAGCACTTCTTAAATACTATTGATTTTTGCAGTTCCATAGACATCTACTGACAGAATAAGCCAAAAAACTATGCAAAGCTAATTATAGGGGTGATAACGCTAGAGCACGTAGAAATTAAGCTATATATATAACTTTTTTTTAATACCACTGTAATCTTGCCTACCAAAAAATGGTATCTAGCTATGCAGCACAGAACCATATGTCACAGACGGGAAAGGCAGTGATATTATACCCTGTCTGTAGTTATATGGCAATATTTACTGACAACACAGTCCTTATGTCTTTCTACGCTATTTTTATATGTACTACATCCCCAGCTTCTGCTTCATTTCAGTCATGTTATACAGCCATTTCAAACATATGTAAATAATCTGTGAGGCTGCACACCATGCCTAAATAACGGTGCTGTAGTTCCCACCTCTTAAGTACATTAAGCTGTGAGCTGTTTTGAATCCAGCCTGTACTTAATATGCAATGGTGGCTGCAGCAGTGTAACCAAAATCTAAAAACAAGGTCAAAGATAAAAGTCTGGGGGGAGGAGGGAGGGCTGAGTGGTGCAGGCATCTTTCTGGGTGGCTACAAACATTTTGAGACTGCTTTTTTTCTCCACCATAAAATATATTGAAAGGAGGGTCTAAGGAACCGGGAGAGAAAGGTTTCTAGTTTTGCTTGAGGGATGCTGTTGAAAGGCTTGTACACTGCAGGCACAAACACAAACAGCACAGTGCTGTTTGCTCCAAAGTACATGAGTTTGGAATTTTTGCCTTTCCTGTTGTTTCAGTTAAATCACAGTGGGTATGATTTTCAGAAGTCTGTGGGAGCCACTTCTTTTATGATTTTTCTGGTAGAGGCAAAGGTACATGTTTCCTTGGGACGTCTCCTAAAGATCACACTTCTGGACAGTATCCAACAGCCACTGTCAATCTCCAGAGCCATCCCTGTGTCAGACAGCTTGTGTTTGCAGTGGAGAGCTCTTGTGAAGTCTGTACAGCTAGCAGAAGGAGGAGGGGGGAAATTTTGTATGTGCATTTACTCATGGACCCTTTGCTGCTTCCTTGTCTGTTTTGATCTTGTGGTTTGAGGTCTGAGTGGTAGGAGATGAAGAAATGGTGAGAAAGAAACTGTAGTCTGCACTTTTGATGTGCTGCCTAGCTTCTTCCCCTCTTGAATCTGCTTTTGGAGGTAGCCTGCAAGGAGGGTATGTGCAGAGGTGACTCATTTCCCCAGAAACACCTCATGTTTCACTCAGTCAGACGTGTAGTCTTCAGCACAGCAGTACTCAGCAAGTAGAAGCATTTTCTTTCAGTGTTGGAGAATTGTGTGCTTTTGCTTTAACGTGGAGTTGGTGTCTTTCATGGCCATTGCATTGGCTGCCTGCTAAGCCAAAGTCCATTACCAGCAGCAGTGGTCCAGGGCAAGTGTGTTTTGTAACTGTGCTCCAATCTCATGCAGAACCGTAATCCTAAGGGACTGTGATGAAGATGGCCTCCCTGCAGCTGCACCGGTGCAAATTAGATTTGAGATGGCTCTAAAATGTCCTAAATACATTCTGAACAGTCATCCGATTATAGGGTAACAATTCATAATCATTTAATAGTAGGTCTAAATTTGCGGGGGGACCCTATTTTAGTCTTTCTGACTCCCTGATGTTGGCTTGAAAAAAAGGAAATAATACTGCCACCACCAGACACTCCTGAGCAAGAGAGTCCTCTCTGAGCTCCCAAAAGGACAGGCCATGAAATGGGAAATCTCTATCCTTCTTTGTCGTCTTTGCCTTAATAGGTCCTGGGGAGCTCTCCAGCTCCTGAGCCAAATTGTGCAAGTTTTTCTCCAATTTCATGTTTCCTGGTCTGGATGAGTTAATGGTTTGAATACAATCTATGCTAGTCCCAGGCTGTTTTCCAAGTCTCTGCTGGGCAGGGTAGTGAGTGCTGAGGGGCTCCAGAGGCTGATGGGAGGCTCAGGGTTAGGTCCTGCCCTGGGTTAGCCAGGAGGGAATTGCAACCATGCCTGGTTTCACTGGTGTGCATGGCCTGTGGTGTGCTGGAGTCCCTCTGCACCCATCTCATTGCAGAAGGGAGACTGGGAATATCTCCTTTTGTGTGTTTATGTTAAAATGTCTACGTGCTGTTTAGCTAGGGAATAGCGTCTAAGAATAGTCTCAAGCACAAACACAGGGTGGGCAGAGAATGGATTGAGAACAGCCCTGAGGAGAAGGACTCAGGGCTGTTGGTGGATGAGAAGCTCAACATGAGCCAGCAATGTGCGCTCGCAGCCCAGAAAGCCAACCACATCCTGGGCTGCATCCCCAGCAGTGCGGCCAGCAGCTAGGGGAGGGATTCTGCCCCTCAACTCCACTCTGGTGAGACCCCCCCTGCAGTGCTGTGTCCAGCTCTGGGGCCCCCAATATAAGAAAGACATGAACCTGTTGGAGTGGGTCCAGAGGAGGCCATGAAGCAGATCAGAAGGTTGGAGCATCTCTGCTGTAATAACAGGCTGAGAGAGTTGGGATTGTTCAGCCTGGAGAAGAGAAGGCTCTGGGGGAGACCTTATAGGCCCTTCCAGTCCCTACAGGAGAGATGGGGAGGGACTCATTATCAGGGAGTGGAGCCATAGGATGAGGGGTAATGGTTTTAAACTGAAAGAGGGGAGATTTGGATTAGACGTTAGGAAGAAATTCTTGACTGTGAGGATGGTGAGACACTGGCACAGGTTGCCCAGAGAACTTGTGACTGTCCCATCCCTGGAGGTGTTCAAGGCCAGGTTGGATGAGGCTTTGAGCAACCTGGTCTAGTTGAAGATGTCCCTGCCCATGGCAGGGGGATTGGAACCAGATGATCTTTAAGGTCGCTTCCAACTCTAACCATTCTATGAATAAACCAGCCAGTTTCTGTGGTGCTTAAGCACAAAATTCTGCTTGTATTTTCAGGAAGTACCATGTTCACACTGTCTAAGATTGAACACATGAAGAAAGTATAGAATGCACTACAACATCTTCCTCCTAGCTGAATTTTTCCCTGGCTGCAGTTGTGTGAAATTCTCCCAAAGCTTATTCCACCCTTGACCTGGCTCATTAGGAGCAATAAACTGGATCAAAGGCCTTTACAGCCCCATCACAAACTACCTGTGTTCAGCTGATGGAAAAAGGGTGCCTCCCTCTGCACTATCGCCCCGGTCAGATAAATCAGCTGCTAAAATCAGTGCCAGGCTCTCTGCTTGCCAAGGCACAACTCCCTTCCTCAGAAATAAGTTTTGGTGTTTTTTTGTCCTTGCTGCCATCCTCCCCTTATGGAAGATGGAGAAAGTGATTGTGAAAAATGTTTTCCAAAGCACAAGGAACACAAAACCCCAAAGTGGTTGGTTTTCCTCTTACCCCGTAACATACCATAATCTCAGATCGGGAACAATGAGACTTTTCAGATGAGGGTATGATTTCCTTTCAAGTTTATATGATAATGGCCTTGAAACCACAGGCAGCAGACCAGTGGTTTTCCACAATGTAAAATGTCTGCTTGTGGAAAAAACAGCTCTGAGAGTGTTGAAAAGCCTCAATCCTGAAGCTGAGGGAATTCCTCCCAATGCGGGGGAGTTTCAGAGGCTCAGTGGAATTACAGCGGGACTCACTTTGCCCTATATATTTATTTTTTCAAGATGCTAATCCTCAGGGAAGATACAACAGCTGAGAAATATTTATGTAAACTGTGTAATCACTGCGGATAAAAATAGGCGGTTTTGGCATGTGTACGTATTTGTCTTCATTGAGCTTATGACAAGGACCCGAGTTTTCCTTCTGCGCAGTGTGCCAATTCCTGCCCGTTTGTCTTCATCCCAAACCACAGATTTTGGCAGAGCTCCCAACATTGCCAGGTCCAAGCCTTCAGAGAGGTGACTCTTAAATAGGGTGGCAATCGCTATCAAGTGTTGTCAGTAAGGTCTTGGCTGTATTCTCTTCTAACTTCTGAAAAAGTAGGTTGTACGTAGAAGATGACTAAATAGTTAACTTAAATGTAATGGAAAGAAAATTACAAAAAGCAAAACAAGCAGGGTTAGATTGTATGATTTTCAGTGTCAAACCCTGAATGCCAGATGTTAAAGCTTTCAAGAGGTGATCAATTAAAATGTGTGTGGGTTTGTGTGTTTGTTTTACGTTATTCCTGGGAAGAGTAAAGAATATCTTGGAATGCTGAACTTCTGACAGGTTCTGCACCAGGCTGGGCTATTTTATTTCTTA